>VZQC01000392.1:5319594-5484127 GCA_009823505.1 Rhizomys pruinosus
GTTTTTATTTCTTTCTTTATTTCTTCCTTGACCCATTCATTATTTAGGAGAGTGTTGTTTAGTCTCCATGTGTTCTTGTAGGTTGTAGGGTTTATCTTGGTGTTGATATTGAGTTTTATTGCACTGTGGTCTGATAGAATGCATGAGATTATTTCAATCTTTTTGTATTTGTTGAGTTTTTTCCTGTGTCCCAGTATATGGTCTATTTTGGAGAATGTTCCGTGAGGTGCTGAGTAGAAAGTGTATTCTCTGGTGTTTGGGTGAAATATTCGATAGATGTCTGTGAGGTCCATTTGGTGTATTGCATCATTTAGTTCAGATGTCTCTCTGTTTATCCTTTGTCCTGTTGATCTGTCTAAAGGACTTAATGGGTTATTGAAATCCCCTACTATTAGTGTGATGGGGTTAATCTGTGCCTTGAAATCCTGAAGAATTGTCTTTATAAAGTTTGGTGCACCGGCATTTGGTGCATATATATTCATGATTGTAAGGTCCATAGTCCTTTAACACTGGGAATACTTTGCTCCATGTTCATCTTGCTTTCATTGTTTGCGCCGATAAGTCAGTTGTAATTCTGATGGGTTTCCCTTTGTATGTGACTTGTATTTCTTTTGTAGCCTTCAGAATTTTGTCTTTGTTTTGGGCATCTAGCTATGATATGGTGTGGGGAGTTTCTTTTCTGATCTTGTCTATTTGGAGTCCAATGTGCTTCTTGTATTATAATGGGTTTGTCTATTTTTAGTTTGGGGAAATTTTCATCTATTATTCTGTTGAGGATCTGATCAATACTATTCTCTTGAGATTCTTCTCCTTCCTCTAGTCCTATGATGGGGAGGTATGATCTTTTCATAGTGTCCCATATTTTCTGGTTGTTCCACATTTGTGTATTTTTAAATTTTTCATATTCTTTATTTGAGACAGCCACACCCTACAAGGGTTTCAGGTTTGGACCAAAGCAGGCTGGCTCATGGCTCCCCTGCTACGAACCAGCAAATCAACTATCCAGCAGCCCAAGAATCAATCTATCTGTCTGGATCGAGGTCTGGGCTCCTGTGCTTCATTTGATCTTAGCAAGACCCCAGTCTGAGCCCCCCCCACAGACTCACAATGGCACTGGGTGCCAGCTGCAAGGGCAAAGAGCGGCTGCTCCCAGACAGCCACACCCTACAAGGGTTTTGGGTTTGGACCCAAGCAGGCTGGCTCACGGCTCCCCTTCTATGAACTGGCAAATCAACTATCCAGCAGCCCAAGAATCAATCTACCCATCTGGATCGAGGTCTGGGCTCCTGTGCTTCAGGTGGTCTTAGCAAGACCCCGGCCTGAGCCCCCTGCACACAGAATCACAATGGCGCTGGGTCCAGAAGTTATAAGATAAGGAAAAAAAAAAAAAAAAAGAATGTGGAGAAAAATCCTGTGCCTAACAGGGAAAGTGAAAACACTGAAGTGGACTTTAAAATGATAAAGCGCTATTTTTTTTGTCTTTTCGAGACAGGGTCTCGCTGTAGCTGTCCTGGAACTCACTCTGTAGACCAGGCTGGCCTTGAACTCACAAAGACCCGCCTGCCTATGCCTCCCGAGTGCTAGGATTAAAGGTGTGAGCCACCATGCCTGGCAATAAAGTGCTCTTTACTATATCCTTTTGTTTGCTACTTGGGACTGGTTTTCACGAGATGTAGTCCTGGCTGGTCTAGAATTTGCTATGCAAACTGGGCTAGCCTTGAACTCACAGAGACCCACCTGTCTTTGCTTCCCCCAAGTGCCGGGATTAAAGGTGTGTCCTATCATACCCGGCCTCTTTATTATACTCATAATGACAGCATGACTTTTGGGTGTTTCAAGAACATTAAACATTTCTCTAGTCAGCAAACCAGATTTCTAGAAGGTATCTGAGGGCCACAAGGAGGAAACCCTCACCTATGTTAATGGGTTGCCATTATTGGGTGAGTATTTGCTGGTTGTATTTACTGGGATGAACAGGTATATAAGCCACAGCCCTCACCCTTGAAAGAGCAGGCTGAGGTGGATGGTGTGGACAGATAAGTGAGCAATTGAATGTTCTGTGGTTCAGGCTGTGACACAGCTGACAACAGGAATCTGTGACAATAGGGAACAGAAGATTCTGAAAGGAAGTGAACTTTGAGGTGGGGCTTGAAGGATAAGCCAGAAGGGAAAAAAGAACACACACACACACACACACACAAACACACAAAGGAGAGGGGCAAAGGGGCCAGTGTAGGGAAAGCTATGGAGTGACCAGACATATGAGATGACCAAGACAATGGGAAAGAGACTGGAAAAGTTGGTTAAAGATTTATTTATTTATTTATTTATTTATTTATTTGGTGTGTGTGTGTGTGTGTGTGTGTGTGCACTTGTGTGTGTATGTGTGTCTGTGTTGGGTATATGCACAGGAGTGCAGTTGCCCTCAGAGGCCAGAAGAGGGCATTGAACCTCTTGGAGCTGGAGTTGCAGCCACCTCATGTGAATGCTGGAGCAACCCTTGAGTCCTCTGCAAAAGCGGTATGCACTGTTAGCTACTGAGCCATCTCTCCAGCCCCTGAAAGAGATGATTAGAACTAGACTACAAAAGGGCATCATGTGCTAGACTCTGGAATAGGAAGTTGCTTTACCGATCCACCAAGCTCAAGACCTCTTTAGTCAGACTAAAGAGGTCTTGAGCTTGGTGAGAGTAAATGTAACTATGAAATAAAGTCAGAGCTCAAGCACCTATGAAATTCTATTTGTGGAGTTCTTCTCCTGAGCTGGTAAGGAGGCACAAAGTAGATGCTCAGTGTATGAAGGGAAGATGAGACACACATTAGACATTAATGTGGAGATCCACATCCACACATACCAGCTATATAATTTTTATGGTAAATATATATTTCAGTTAAAATATTTACTTTCATAAGAGAAAGTGAATGCAAATTATGGCAGTTTTGAAGCAGCTAATGCTTTATACATTATGATGACAAATTGTTCTTACCAAATAATTTGTATTTAGTAACAAAGTTTTCTGCTTGATTGCTTATTATTTTGTTGTACTATTACAGATATTGTATTTGATCTTAGAGTGGAATTTGTTGTTCCATGTCATTAAATAAATTCTCTGGGATATAATTTATTCTGCTCCTCAGAGAATAGAAGGAATTTCAGTAGCACTGAAGTGTGTGCTTTCTAGGGAGTTAGGAAAATACAGAATGCCTTTGCTGTGACTTTTAAAAATAGGTTTCTTGGGAAGATGATGCCAAAGATGGGGTGTGGTTATGTTTTGATGAAGGTGGGCTGCATGGTAAGGTTTATGACTATTCATCCGGCAGGGATAGAGAGCCACCTGCCCAAGTGGACTAAATTTTACATGCCCGTTTAGTCTTCTTCTTGCATGCTGGTCTCATCTTTCACAGCATTTATCACAATAGCGATTTCTATATCTCTGGTAGAATGAATATTGTTTCTTCCATCAGGATGATGAATCTATGTTCCCTTCCCCTGGGTCTGGGCAGGCTCTATGGCCTATGTGAATATGTCCATGCTCAGCCTTTAATAGACTGATGGTACTGGTGTCCTGTCTCTTAGAAGACTTTCTGGAATCCTGAGCTACCTAACAAGAAACCTGAAGACACTGTTACTGTCAATACTGGGGAGTCCCCAGTGGGCATTCTGCTCACTTATCCTCACTGAGCCACTTGGTCCAGATGTTCCTCTGAGGCACAGGCTGTTAGTGAACTGTTTGGAGCCTCCAGAGCACATCCTCTCTGTTCTTTATCATGAAATCTCTAATGGCGCCCTGTTGGACAGGGCTGCCCAGCTGAACTTGCATGAATCTGATCTTCAAATTTTGATGTATAATAAAACAGTTCTGCTTTACGACATTATATTTTAGAGTGGTTTGTTGCACAGCAATAGACAACTGGAAGAATACTCATTAATGTTGATTATTATCATCCACTTTCCTCTTTAGACCACGGAAGCATGAGGATAAGGGACCATACCTATTGTGTTGACTGCTGTGGACTCAAATACTTATCTCAGCCTTGGTACACAGCAGGAGTCAAGTAAAAGTTTATTCAAGGCTGGGTGTCGTAGCACATGCTTTAATCCTAGCACTTGGGAGACAGAGGAAGCGGATCTCTGTGAGTTCAAGGCCAGGCCAGAGTACAGGGAGACCCTGTCTCAAAAAGAAAAAAAAAGTTTATTCAAACAAGGGAAAGAAACTTCTATGTTAACACAGTGGGTAGAGCAGGTAGTAAAACCTAGTTGCGGCTCCCTGTCTCGGACGCTCTGGGGTGGCTTCTTTCCAGGTATGTTCTGGGTTCTGATTACTAAAAAACTCTTTTGTTTTTATTTATGGAATCTGACTATATTGGACTATCGATATATATTCATCAGATATGATATATATATATATATATCCCAATTCTTTCCAAAACAATTCATATTCCAATTTTTTCTGAAAGATTATGGAGAAAAAGCCAAGCATCATCTGAATGTGGAATTAACTAGGAAACTCTTGCTGAGTATGGTTGGCAATTGCTTTATTCCAGCCACTGGGGAGGCAGAGGCAGTATCTCTGTGAGGATTTTGAGGCCAGCCGGTCTACATGGTGATTCCAGGCCCCGCTGGGGCTATTGGGGAAACCTTGTCTCAAAAAGACAAAAAAAAAAAAAAAAAAAAAAAGAAACACTCTACTCATCTATCTATCTATCTATCTATCTATCTATCTATCTATCTATTTTCCATGATCTATCCATCTATCATCTATCAATCTTATATCATCTATCATCATCATATCTGTCATCTCTTGTTTGTTTACATGCATCTGCCATCCATCTCTTGTCTCCATATCAATTATCTGCATATCTATTATTCTATTATCTATCATCTGTACCTATATATTTGTTGTCTGTCTAATCAATCATAGCTTGGTCTAAAATGCAAAATTTAAGAAAGAATGAACTCTTGGGTTCACCGGTGTTCCTTACCTCTCTGTATAGACAAGAGGATAGCTTCTTTATTTGAGTTTCTTTGACACCCAAGCTTCTGTTTTGTGTCAGTATCCACAAATCATAACCCTTAGGAAGATATTTATTAAAAAGTAGAATGCTGGAACTGTTTGCTTTGTCTTCTCCATGTACAATTGTGTGCCGGTGCCATCAATTACAATTATTTGGTTGCAATTTCACCTTCCATCCAACAGTACCAAGTAAACATTTGGTGACTCTTAAAGCATCTTTATTAACTTCTCTGCACATCTTTTCTATCTTGTAGATAATAAGCCTATTGGAAAAGACCAAGCAGATATGCCTAGTGGGATGGTTCACCAGTATCATTCCGGATGGCTTAAAAAAAGCAGCCCTTCATAGTGAATAGAAAATGCTAATACTTTTTAGCAGGCTGTTTTAATGGGTTGTCTTCTCTTAATGTGCATCATTAACAAGACCCCTCAGCTGGGAGGAGGATGTGGACCAGGGCAATTGGACTAGATACTTTCTGACAATGGAGCCATTTTATATTAGGTAGATTGGAGTCCTAAAAGCCTTCTTGTTTCATTTTTATATACATATTTTCCTGATAAGGGGTTTAAAGAATTTGATCATAGTATAAGTAGAGATGATGCAAAAAAGCAGAGCTTGGTGATAATTTATTAATGTAATCAGCACAACCCAGGGAGCACTTCTATTTAGGGGAAAGGATGCTCATATTGTCATAGACATGTTGAAGGGTGTGTTGTACCATGGAGTGTTAAAATTTTATCAGTGGTTGAAGGCAATCAAGGAAACTTGGCAGAGGCAGGATTTATTTGGTCACAAATGGGAATACAATCTTGACTCTCTGAAATAAACCACTGACTGATGTAATTAAAAAATTTAGGTCTTTAGGTATGGTTGGATCTAGATGCTCAAATCAGGTTACTGTGTTGGACTCACTGTAAGAAAGAATGTTTTGTTTATTTGTTTGTTTGTTTTTTTTCTGGATGACTCAGGCAGCCTCTAGAAATCCAAGCCTTTTAATAATCCTTACAGTTTACAATCCCAGAGAATTGAGTAGATTCCCTCCTGAAAACCCCAATGAGGATCCTGGAGATGATTCTCACTGGCCTCATTTAGGTAATGTCATTGTCTCCAAGTTCACTGTGGCCATAATTATCCAGGTCTGAGCGGGGTACTTACTCCTGGAGCTGGGAAGTGAGGTCAGCCATGGCTATTCACTTAACACAACTGAAGATGGTGGCAGGTGACTCCATCCAGGAGAGCCTCGGAGAGCCTCGGAGAGCCTCAGAGAGCCTCGGAGAGCCTCAAGTCCTTTCCATTCTAGTAACTTGTTTGTCTGCTGAGATGATGAGTACCGAGGGTTTCTGATTGAGACTTGGGTGCAGATCTGAGGCTGGACTCCTTCTGCCCATCATTTGTTTTGTATCTTTGAGAGTATCAAAATTTGTTAGATTGCTTTAGTTGGGAGGATCATCGTAAATACTCAAGAAGGTGAATTTTGGTAATAGACTGTCTAAACTGATGCCTGCAAACCCATCAGTTGGCAGGATGAGGTAGGAAGATTACCATGAGTTTGAACCAGTCTGGGCTACATAGTGAGTTCTGGGACAGCCTGAGTTATGTCAGATCTAGGTTTTTCAATTACATGAATCAATGAGGTCTATCTATTTTTTTTTAATGATAGTCTGTTGTATTATCATTTGTAACAAACTTAAGGAGTGTGTGACACCAATGAGGATGAGCTGACAGCTACTCTGCCCTAGAGTAGAGACAGCCTGGGTCTTCACTGTTCCCAGAGACCTTGCTTCAGAGCGCTTCTTCTCAGCTCAGCAGCAACACTGTCAAGAGACCTTTTTGCTGTTGTAAGGTCACTGGGATAAATGGGAAGGTTGGCCGATTGCCTGAAAATGAGTTTGGCTTAAAAGTTCCTTTGCCCAAGAAATGGAAAGAAGAAGCCTGCTGGGATAGCCGGGGGGAAAGAGAAGAGCGAGTGACCTCTTTTGAAAGCACTGCAGCCCTGGAAATGTGAATAATGGCTGGAGAGGGTTGGTGATGATAACTCACAGCGGCCACTTGGATTTAATTATAGCAACATTCGCAGACAATAAGTGAGCCTTGAGTGAAGCCTGCTTGATGATATTGTAGCGACAAAAGCTCATCTGGATTTCTGGCCAAAAGGAAGGATGAGAAATGACTCGGAAATATTTCCTCCAGAATATACATATGTGCCACCGTCACTGTAGTCAAACATTAAGATTCCTGGGGTGAGGATGGTACTATTCTAAATTGTAGAAAGAGAAGGAGACTTGGAGTTAGACAGCCTGGGTTCATTTCAGCAGTCTCTATTTATTCGTCAGGTCTCGTTTTCACCATTTTCAAAATGACGATCTTTGTTCTTTGCAATCATGAAAATTAGTAATTTTGAGACAGGAGATTTGTTGAGGTGCATTCTATTTTTAAAAACATTCTATGCTTCTTTTCAAAACTTCTGTTGTTTACATGTAATGAAAAGAAGATAAGATCCATGACTTCTATGTACTCTCTATAAAAGGACTCATTAGAATTGTGGAAAATTTAATGATTCTTTATAATAAGCTGTCAGTAGAATGCTAAGAGAAAAAAAATATAGCCTTAACAGCAAAGTCAAACATTTCTGGCTCTCTCTTGACTGAATATCTTTTATATGTCCACACTATGGTCGGCACTTATGTATAGGTCAACAACTCTGGGCTGGATTTCACTAGATGCAGTTTACAGGGAAGGATTCTGAAGGTCAGATAAGATTTAACACATTGCTTCAAAAATTAGCATACCTTAATAAATCTCAAAATTATTACTTTTCAAGATTGTAAAAACATTGACCTAGTTATTTTGCCACTGATGAAAATGAAAGTCAGTAAATAGAAACAGCAGAAAGGAACCCAGGTTCCTGACTCCAAGTCCAGGGAGTAATTTTATAAGGGATGGCACTGGAAGTCAGGCCTNAAAAAAAAAAAAAAAAAAAAAAAAAAAAAGAAACACTCTACTCATCTATCTATCTATCTATCTATCTATCTATCTATCTATCTATTTTCCATGATCTATCCATCTATCATCTATCAATCTTATATCATCTATCATCATCATATCTGTCATCTCTTGTTTGTTTACATGCATCTGCCATCCATCTCTTGTCTCCATATCAATTATCTGCATATCTATTATTCTATTATCTATCATCTGTACCTATATATTTGTTGTCTGTCTAATCAATCATAGCTTGGTCTAAAATGCAAAATTTAAGAAAGAATGAACTCTTGGGTTCACCGGTGTTCCTTACCTCTCTGTATAGACAAGAGGATAGCTTCTTTATTTGAGTTTCTTTGACACCCAAGCTTCTGTTTTGTGTCAGTATCCACAAATCATAACCCTTAGGAAGATATTTATTAAAAAGTAGAATGCTGGAACTGTTTGCTTTGTCTTCTCCATGTACAATTGTGTGCCGGTGCCATCAATTACAATTATTTGGTTGCAATTTCACCTTCCATCCAACAGTACCAAGTAAACATTTGGTGACTCTTAAAGCATCTTTATTAACTTCTCTGCACATCTTTTCTATCTTGTAGATAATAAGCCTATTGGAAAAGACCAAGCAGATATGCCTAGTGGGATGGTTCACCAGTATCATTCCGGATGGCTTAAAAAAAGCAGCCCTTCATAGTGAATAGAAAATGCTAATACTTTTTAGCAGGCTGTTTTAATGGGTTGTCTTCTCTTAATGTGCATCATTAACAAGACCCCTCAGCTGGGAGGAGGATGTGGACCAGGGCAATTGGATGATGGACTAGATACTTTCTGACAATGGAGCCATTTTATATTAGGTAGATTGGAGTCCTAAAAGCCTTCTTGTTTCATTTTTATATACATATTTTCCTGATAAGGGGTTTAAAGAATTTGATCATAGTATAAGTAGAGATGACGCAAAAAAGCAGAGCTTGGTGATAATTTATTAATGTAATCAGCACAACCCAGGGAGCACTTCTATTTAGGGGAAAGGATGCTCATATTGTCATAGACATGTTGAAGGGTGTGTTGTACCATGGAGTGTTAAAATTTTATCAGTGGTTGAAGGCAATCAAGGAAACTTGGCAGAGGCAGGATTTATTTGGTCACAAATGGGAATACAATCTTGACTCTCTGAAATAAACCACTGACTGATGTAATTAAAAAATCTAGGTCTTTAGGTATGGTTGGATCTAGATGCTCAAATCAGGTTACTGTGTTGGACTCACTGTAAGAAAGAATGTTTTGTTTATTTGTTTGTTTGTTTTTTTTCTGGATGACTCAGGCAGCCTCTAGAAATCCAAGCCTTTTAATAATCCTTACAGTTTACAATCCCAGAGAATTGAGTAGATTCCCTCCTGAAAACCCCAATGAGGATCCTGGAGATGATTCTCACTGGCCTCATTTAGGTAATGTCATTGTCTCCAAGTTCACTGTGGCCATAATTATCCAGGTCTGAGCGGGGTACTTACTCCTGGAGCTGGGAAGTGAGGTCAGCCATGGCTATTCACTTAACACAACTGAAGATGGTGGCAGGTGACTCCATCCAGGAGAGCCTCGGAGAGCCTCGGAGAGCCTCAGAGAGCCTCGGAGAGCCTCAAGTCCTTTCCATTCTAGTAACTTGTTTGTCTGCTGAGATGATGATTACCGAGGGTTTCTGATTGAGACTTGGGTGCAGATCTGAGGCTGGACTCCTTCTGCCCATCATTTGTTTTGTATCTTTGAGAGTATCAAAATTTGTTAGATTGCTTTAGTTGGGAGGATCATCGTAAATACTCAAGAAGGTGAATTTTGGTAATAGACTGTCTAAACTGATGCCTGCAAACCCATCAGTTGGCAGGATGAGGTAGGAAGATTACCATGAGTTTGAACCAGTCTGGGCTACATAGTGAGTTCTGGGACAGCCTGAGTTATGTCAGATCTAGGTTTTTCAATTACATGAATCAATGAGGTCTATCTATTTTTTTTTAATGATAGTCTGTTGTATTATCATTTGTAACAAACTTAAGGAGTGTGTGACACCAATGAGGATGAGCTGACAGCTACTCTGCCCTAGAGTAGAGACAGCCTGGGTCTTCACTGTTCCCAGAGACCTTGCTTCAGAGCGCTTCTTCTCAGCTCAGCAGCAACACTGTCAAGAGACCTTTTTGCTGTTGTAAGGTCACTGGGATAAATGGGAAGGTTGGCCGATTGCCTGAAAATGAGTTTGGCTTAAAAGTTCCTTTGCCCAAGAAATGGAAAGAAGAAGCCTGCTGGGATAGCCGGGGGGAAAGAGAAGAGCGAGTGACCTCTTTTGAAAGCACTGCAGCCCTGGAAATGTGAATAATGGCTGGAGAGGGTTGGTGATGATAACTCACAGCGGCCACTTGGATTTAATTATAGCAACATTCGCAGACAATAAGTGAGCCTTGAGTGAAGCCTGCTTGATGATATTGTAGCGACAAAAGCTCATCTGGATTTCTGGCCAAAAGGAAGGATGAGAAATGACTCGGAAATATTTCCTCCAGAATATACATATGTGTCACCGTCACTGTAGTCAAACATTAAGATTCCTGGGGTGAGGATGGTACTATTCTAAATTGTAGAAAGAGAAGGAGACTTGGAGTTAGACAGCCTGGGTTCATTTCAGCAGTCTCTATTTATTCGTCAGGTCTCGTTTTCACCATTTTCAAAATGACGATCTTTGTTCTTTGCAATCATGAAAATTAGTAATTTTGAGACAGGAGATTTGTTGAGGTGCATTCTATTTTTAAAAACATTCTATGCTTCTTTTCAAAACTTCTGTTGTTTACATGTAATGAAAAGAAGATAAGATCCATGACTTCTATGTACTCTCTATAAAAGGACTCATTAGAATTGTGGAAAATTTAATGATTCTTTATAATAAGCTGTCAGTAGAATGCTAAGAGAAAAAAAATATAGCCTTAACAGCAAAGTCAAACATTTCTGGCTCTCTCTTGACTGAATATCTTTTATATGTCCACACTATGGTCGGCACTTATGTATAGGTCAACAACTCTGGGCTGGATTTCACTAGATGCAGTTTACAGGGAAGGATTCTGAAGGTCAGATAAGATTTAACACATTGCTTCAAAAATTAGCATACCTTAATAAATCTCAAAATTATTACTTTTCAAGATTGTAAAAACATTGACCTAGTTATTTTGCCACTGATGAAAATGAAAGTCAGTAAATAGAAACAGCAGAAAGGAACCCAGGTTCCTGACTCCAAGTCCAGGGAGTAATTTTATAAGGGATGGCACTGGAAGTCAGGCCTGTCTGAATCCAAGGCTCCTTTATCCTTCTTTTCTTCCCTCCCTCCCACCTCTCTTTTCTCCTCCACTCCCCTACCATCTCCTTCTTTCCTTTTTTTTTTGGTCTTTTTGAGACAGGGTCTCCCTGTAGCCCCAGCTGGCCTGGAATACACTATGTAGACCAGGCTGGCCTTGAACTCACAGAGATCCACCAGCCTCTGCCTCCCGAATGTTGGGATTAAAGGCATGTACCACCACGCCCAGCTCTTTTCTTAAGAGAATCTCCTTTGTTCTGTATGAATGTACATCCACCATATGCATGCTTGGTAGAAGGGTGTTCCTATGGAACTGGAGTTGTAGATGGTTGCAAGCCACCATGTGAATGCTGGGAACTGAACTTGTGTCCCCTTTAATAGCGATAAATGCTCTTAACAACTGAGCCATCTCTCTACCTCCCTCTGTCTCCTTTATAGCTGTTTTCTAAGTCTCATTTGGTACAGGTGGGCCAGGAGTTGTGATCTTAGGAACCATGTTTTAGAAGCAGGTTTCTGCAAGACACTGGAGTATTTGAAGTCCAAGTTTTGTGAATGGTGAAGACAAGTCTTGTTTATGGTTTCACAGCGTTGTGTGAGGGTCTAGGAAAGGGGTCGGATGGGGAGGATTGTGGTTTTAGCATCTTATACTCACCTAGCACTGCAAAAATTCTGGCTGCTGTTGATTGCTTTTAATCCATTCAAATGAACTTCATTTTTAAATGAAAATAAGGTGTTTTGATTTGCTTCTATGTATATTCTGAAAGGATGTTCCTAAAAGATTCTGATTATATCTCATATCTATCTAGCATTCATGACTCTCAAATGATTAGTTCCTTTGGTTGAATGATTATTTTCCAGACTTGTGAATAATCTCAGTCAAGGTATCAGTGAAAGTTTATTGCTTGCAAACATTCCTTATGTGTGATTGCTTAAAGCAAGAAACATGCATTTAGATGGTGAATCTGTGGGTCTGCAGCTAGGGCTGGTTGGATTTGGTTAGATGTTCTTAGATCTCTTCAGTGTTTCTACTGCCAGTCAACTAAGTTGGAGTGATGGAGGCAACTGGGCCATATGGGTTTCGTCATCCAGCAAAATAACATGGGCTTCTTCAAATCATGGCCAGACAGGATTCTGAAGAGAGGGGGCTGGTGGGGAGAAACTGTTCAAATTCCCCCAAGTTTGAAACTGATGTTACTTGTGCAATATGCTATTTGCTGAAGCAAGCCACAAAATCCACGCAGATTTAACAGGTCAGGAAAGAGCTGCTACTTTTTGATGGGGGGAATTGCACAGTTTCATGGCAAAAGAACATTCGAACAAGGAAGAACTCTGTAGCGAATAGTTAACCACCATCAACAGCCATTGATACTGAGAGTAACGAAGGCTCAGGACTGTAGTCGTCATCATGCTGGAGAATCCTAGCATGCTGCTCTTGAAAATAGGACCCTGCTGTCAGCGAATACACAGAGCTTTGCAGCCCTCTGTCCTTTTTCATTTCAGAAGGAATTGGTTCTCAAAGTTATGTGTAAAACTTTGGCAAGGTAAAAGATAAAATGGAAGACTTAGGGAAAGTCAAGTAGGAGAAAAGGCTAGTCAATAACGTAGTTAGGACAAGTGCGCATGCTTACATTTCCTGGGTACTTGCTTGGGGTGGATACGCATTTAGATTTGGGCTCCTACCACTCAAAGACAGCGGGGAATATGAGCAGTTACGTAAGCCACGGTGCCTGAGTCTGGGGTTAGTTCTGATAGGTCATCAGTGTAAGAACCACTCGGGGAGGGAGTTTTCTTTAGGCTTTATGGGGAAACTAGTGGGGAAAAAGGATTAAGCAAAGATTGGAAAATGACTAAGAAAAGGTGCTCCAGGTGGGCAGGCAAGCTCTGAGTTTGTCTGCTGCTAAGGAAAACTCCGGGGCACATTTCACAGGTTATGAGCACTTTACAGGTTGTAAAGGTCTTGCTTATCATCACCTGTGTACTGGCAGTACTGTCAGAGTACAACCAGCAGAGCAGGGATTAAGGTAATATGATCCTGCATTGACAGACAAGGGGACTTGCATAGGTGAGTTGTGTATGTGCTTTTGCTGCTGGAAACACTGGGCGGGGCCCTCTGGAACACATGTAAGAATGACATTGTCTGCGAGGCATGGCGGCGCACGCCTTTAATCCCAGCACTCGGGAGGCAGAGGCAGGTGGATCTTTGTGAGTTCAAGACCAGTGTGGTCTACAGAGTAAGTTCAGCTGGGGCTACAGGGAGACCCTGTCTCGAAAAGCCAAAAAAAAAAAATAATAATAATAAAGAACACTGCCTACTACTGCAGAAGACCCATGTTCAGTTTGCAGAACACAAATGGTAGATAACAACTGTCCAAATCTCCAGTTCCAGGAGCTCTGACACCCTCTTCTGGCTCTTCTTGCATTGAACAACATATGTGCACTTACATACATGGCAGGCAAAATGCTCACCCAAAAAACAAAATAAAAATATTTTTAAAAGTGAAGGTTGGGGGGCTGGAGAGAGGCCTAGTGATTAAGAGTGCTGACTGCTCTTGCAGAGGACCCGAGTTCTATCCCTAGCATGACATCGTGGCTGAGACCCATTTTTGACTCCAGTTCCATGGGAATCCAACACCTTCTTCTGACCTCCACAGCATTGCATGACATGGGTGCACAAATCTACATGCAGACACTACATTCATACACATAAAAAATAAATAAAAATTTAAAAATAGATTTAAAAAATTAAAGTGAAGGTTGGAATATAGCTCAGTGAGGAGCACTTGCCCAACAGGCTTGATGTTCACATAGGATAAAATATACTCATTTGACATTTACTACAAGACACATAGTAAGAAATTGGTATAATATCTACTGAAACAGACCACAGCATAAATATTTTCAGGACTTCACCCTTCTTTACTTAGGAACTCTCACCTGGGCCCCTCTTTCATCCTCTCAAACCTACCTGGTTGACTAAACTCTCCCCTGTCTTCACATTCCAGGCATCTTTGCTTTGTTCCAGACAGGAGACCACAACAGGCTAACACCTAGCAAGACCTGTGAATGAGAAAGAGGCATGTCACTCTTGCTGGATTATATAGAAAGTAATAGATTTCAAACAGTACTCTGCTGATTGATAATATACAAAAGAAGAGATAATTCTCCAAATAATTTCCCAATTTTTTTTAAATATTGGCTACTCTTTTTAATTTTATTTTTTTTTATGTGTATGAATGTACTGTCCGCATGTAAGTTTGTGCACCTGTGTCATGCAACGCCACGGAGGTCAGAAGAGGGTGTCAGATTCCCATGGAACAGGAGTTAAAGTTCTCAGCTGCCATGTGGGTGCTTGAAATCGAACCCGGGACCTCTGCAAGAGCAGTCGGCATTCTTAACCACTAGGCCATCTCTCCAGCCCCTAATTTCCCAATTTTTATTGTCGATGAGAATAATTAGAATACATAGGGATTTTTCCATTTTCATATACTGAGTTCTGTCACTGATTGAAAATGCACCTATGGAAATGGAACTTTATGATTCTGGCTACAGTATCATATATCAATGAGGGACAGAAATTAACACCCAAAGTAATTCCTCTAACAATTGGAAATGGAAAGACATGATAAAATGGGAAAATGCTCTTCTCAATGTCCAGATATTCCCAATACACTAATTTTCAAAGAAGTTAAGACTTATTCAGAAAAACTACCATGTGAACAAAGTAGACTGTTGTCTGTCAAAAGAAGCAGAATAGTAAACAAAAAAAGATCTGTAAGATAAACATCCTTACCTATAGACACCAGATTATTGTAATTCTCCAACATCATCTCCCTGTACAAAGCCCTCTGAGCAGAGTCTAGGCATTTCCACTCCTCCTTGGAGAAGTCAATGGATACATCCTTAAAAGTCAATGGATCCTAGAATTAAAAATGATCATTTGACCATGTGACTTTGAACAGGATACTACACTAGGCAAAAAGAGAAAATTAGCAAAGAAGTTATGAAGACTAGAAGAACAAGCAGAATTCTTCAAAGAGGATTATTTTTCTTGGTATATTTTTAATGAAAATGAGCTTTATGACATCAAGTGAGAAACACATACAAAGATGCAAACAGTTTCATTCCTTTCCTTCCAGATCAGCTTACTGCAGTTGCCAAACCAACATCCACACTGTCTCAGGATGGAAATACTCAGGGAACTTGTTTAGTTATGTAGATTGCTCTTTCCTCTGTAATTTATAACTTGTTCCTTTTTGTTGTTTTTGTTTTTTGGAGATACTCATTGCCAGAGCTGGCCTGGAACTCCATATGTAGTCCAGCTTGACCTTGAACTCACAGCTATCGGCTTGGTTCTGCTTCCTAAGTACTGATATTAAAGGTGTGCACCGCAAGGCCCTGCAACTTTTTCATTTTAAAGACTGATTTCAAAGCACTCAGAGTCTTGCAAACACTAAGAGAAAGAAGCTCCTTTAAGCAGGATCTACACTGAAGGGCAAGCTGGCCAGCTACTAAGTCAAATGTGCTATTGGNTTTTTCTGTTTGCTTTCTCTTTTGTCCTTTTTCCTTTCGGCGTTTTTTTTCTTTTTTTCTTCTCTGTTTTTTTTTTTTTTTTTGTTTTGTTTTAAAATAACCTTTTTTTTGTTGTGGTTCTTTTTGTCGGTCGGTTGTGTTCGGTTTCGGGTTTTCTTGGTGTTTGCTCTTGAGGTTTTCTCGTTTCTTTGCCTTTGGTCTTGTTGACTCCGTGCGATTCTTCCCTTTTTTGTTTTGTGCGTTTTTCTGTTTGTCCGTATCTGGTCTCTTTGGCGCCTGTTGTGCGGGGTGCTGCGTCGCTTCGTCCCGTTTTCTTTCCTATCTCTTGGTTGGTGTGTGTGCCTCTTCGCTTCCTGTTGGCGGGTGTCCCTTTTGTTTTTATGTCTTTCCTTTTTGTTATTGTTTTTCTTGCTCTTTCGTTCGCTGTTTTCTGTTTCTCTTTGTTTGTTGCTCTGTTCCCCTGCCTTCCTGGCTGGTTCTTGCCTCCTCTCTTCCTTACCTGTGTGTGGGGTGGTTTTCGTTTTTGTGGCTGGGGTTCCTCTGTTGCTGACCTCCTTTTTTTTTCCCCCTGCTCCTTGTTGTTCCGCCGGCCTGGCCTGTCTTCTACCGTTTGTGTGTTTTGCCCCGGCTCCTTTGGTTTTGTTTGCCTCTCTCTTCCTGCTGTCCGGTCCTCTTCTTTCCTCCCTGGGCCTCTTGCTCATGTCTTTTGCTTTCTGTTTCGCCGTCCGTCCGTTGTCCTTGGGGTGGGGTTTTTCTTTGTCTTTTGCCTTTGCTTTCTTTTGTGGCCTCGACTTTGTCTTTGTTTTGGGCCCTCGCTCTGTCTTTCTGTGTTGGGCGTTTTTTTTGCTTGTCTCTTTGGGTCCCCTTTGTTCTTTTGTCTTCTCCGGGTTTGTCTCTTTTTTTCGTTTTGGGCCCCTTTCCTTCTTTTGTGCGGCTTGCTCCCTCCTCTCTCTTGAGCTTCTTCTCCTTACTTCGTTCTGCTGGTGCGGTTCTGCTTTTTTCTCGTCGTGGTTTGTCCCTCTTTTCTGGTTGTCCTTTGGTCTTTTTCCCCTTTTTCCTCTTCTTTCTTTGCGCCGCCCCCCCCCTCCCCCGTGTTTCGGTTGGCCCCGCGTCCCCACGCCTGCTGGCTCCTTGCTCCCTCGCCCGGCCCCGCCCCCTCCCTCTGCCGCGCCCCGCCTCCCCTCTCTCTGTTGGCTCGAGGTTGGGTTCTGTGTTTCTTTGCTCTTCGCCCGCCCCCGTTGCCGGCCCCCCCCGCCCCCCCCGGGCCGCAGCATCCCCTGGCCTGTGTTTTGCTTGCCGCTTGTGTGCCCGTTGCCCTGGCCCACCGCGGTGGGTGGCTCCGCCCGCCCCCCCTCCCGGGTTTGGGTTTGCCCCCGGCGGCTGGCCCGTCCCCCTTCTCTTGCCTGGCCCCTCCTCTCCCGCGCCCCGCCCTTTCCCGGCTGGGTTTTGTGCTCTGTGCTCCGGTTGTTTCGACGGCCGGCTGCCTCCTTGCCGCCTCCCCTGCGCTGGGTCCGCCCACCAGCCCGTTCTCCGCTCCGGCCCCCCCCCCCCCCCCCCCCCTCCCCCCCCCCCCACCCCCCCCCCGCCTGCCAACAACTGGAATTGAAGACTAGTTACCTTCTTCTCTGTCTCTTTCTTTCTCTCCCTCTTTTTTTTTTTTGTTTTTCGGGCGCCGGGGGGTGGCCGGGTTGGCGGCGGGCGGCGGGGGGCCGGTGGCGGGGGTTGGTTTTTTTTTTTTCGGTTGTTTTCTGGTTTTGGGTCGGGGTGGTGGTCTCCTTTTGTTGTCGTTGTCCGCGTCTGGTCCTCCCTCTTGGCGCCCCGGCCCTGTTCCTTCCCTCCCCCCCGCCCCCCGCTTTTCTTTTCCTTTTTTTGCCCCCCCGCTTTCTTTTCTGTCTTTTCTGCCTCTGTGCGCGTTGGCGCCGTGCTCGTCTTCCCGGTTTGTGCGCTCCCCCCTTGTGGCCCTCCGTGCTTTCTGGCATCTTTTCCGTGCTCTTTTCTTCTTCCTTTTGTTTTCTCCGGGCCTGGTTTTCCCGCGCTTGTGTCGTCTGTGTGGTTCGCCTTGCTTCGCCCTGGGCTATCTTGCCCTCGCGCCCCCGTTTTTTGCTCCCCTTTGTGGGCTTCCGCTTTCACGGTTGCTTTGCTGTGTCTCTCTCCCGGCTTTTTTCTCTCTCCTCTGGCCCGCCTGCTTTTGGTTGTTTTTGTTTTTCAGCCCTCTTCCCTTTTCCTCTTCCGCCCCCCCCGCTTTCGGCCTGCTTGCGGGCCCCGCGGGCCCCCTACCTCTGTCCTGGGTTTTGCCCTTTCTGGGTGCCGGGCGTCTTTTGCTGGTTGTCTTTCTGTCTTCCCCGGTCTTGGGTTCGGTTTTTCTCTCCGCCCGCCCTCCTTTGCCCCCCCGCCCGCGCTGCTGGGTGGCTTGGCTGTTTTGGCCCTCTTTCCGTCGGCCCTTGCCTGTTCTGTGGTTCGGCTGTGCCCCTTGCCCCCCGGCCTTGTGCCCCTCGGGCCCGCCGCTTCTGCCCGGCGTGCCCTTTGCGGGTTGGGCTGCGTTCCGCGCCTGTCCCCCCCCCCAGCCCCCCCCCCACCCCCCCCCCCCCCCGGCGCGGGGCCCCGTGGCCGTGTCGGGCCCCGTCTTGCTGTTGCCCGCCCTTCGCTGCCCCCGCCCGGGGCACGCGCTGGCCCCGTTGTCACGCTTTCTTTCTTTCTTTCTTCTTTCTTTCTTTGGTGGTGTGTGTGTGTGTGTGTGTGTTGGCTTTTTTTGCTGTTGTTGTGTTGGTCTCTGCCCGGGCGTGCGTGCCTCCCGGCCCGCCGCGGGATTGCCCCTTTGTGCTGGCGTTGCCGCCCCTCTGTGCATGTGCGCCCCCTTGCTGTCTTGCCCCTCGGTCCGGTTTCTGCCCCCACGCGGTCCGCTGTTTTCGTCCTGCGCTCTTCCAGCCCTGCCCGCGCTGCTCGCCCGCACCCCCGCCCCCCCGCCCCCCCCCGCCCCCCGCACCACCCCGACGCCTAGCCCCCAACACCAGGCCCCCCCACCCACGGCCGGCCTCCCCCCAGCATGCTCCTTGCCGCTTCCTTTCGCTCCCCTCACGCCTCTCTAACTGCCTTTTCGTTTCTTTTCCTTGCATATCCTGCATTTCCTTTGACCTATTGTTTTTCTCAACTTACCGTACCTTGCGCTGCTATTTTGTTGCCCTTGCTTCGGCATTGTTCTCCCGGTGTTGTTGAACGGCCTCTATTTGAGCCCCTTTTTGGGTGGCTGTAGGATATGCTGGCTCCGCTCTCAGCCCTGCTCGTCCCTCGCCACCCCCTCTTGCCGAGCCTAAGCGCCATTTCTTTTCCGTCTTACGTGACTTGGCCTACTACACCACTGTGTGCACTCACTTTTTCCACCCACCCATTCTTTACCCCGTTGCAGCAGATTCTGTGTATCATCCTCTGTGCGTTTAACTCTTCTTCGGTAACGCTTCGAGCATAGACATCGTCTTTTTTCACTTTGTTTTTTTTTGCTTTTGGATACGTTGTGTGGGCCGGGCCTCTACGCGCCCTCCCCGAGTTCTTTCTGTTTCTCCTGTTTGTTATTTTCTTCTCTTATTTCTCATCTTTCTTTCTTTCTATTACCTATTTTCGATCTTTTCGCCCCCTCGTGCTGTGCTTCGCTCCTCTGCCCGGCTCGCCTCCTCCTCTGCTCTGCTCCCCAACGCACTCCACACCAAACTCCTCCTCAGTCACGCAGCCCCCAAGCCTCCGCTGTCCCTCCCCTGCCACCGCACACGGGCGCCCGCCTCCGCACCTGCCCCACAGTCTTCCCCCCCCTCGCCAACAACCTCCGCGCGCGCACCCTTCACCTCCCTCAACCCCCGCACCTCTCATCCTTTTTTCCCATTTTTTTCTGTGCGCTTTATGCTCTTCGCCCATCTCTATTTCTGACCTCCCTACTCCTTCAACTTCTCTTCACACCCCCGCATCTTCATTATATGCCTTCATTTCCCCCGAGACACCCGGGAATTGCCCATTCTCGCCACCACTTGCCGCCGCCCGCCGCCCCTGCTTTTCCCCTCTCTGCGCCCCCTTGTTACCCCATCTTTTGTCTTCGTAACCGTTTTTGCCTAGCACGCTTCTGCTTCTGTCACACCCCCTCCCCTGTCTCTTACCGCTCTTGTCTTCGCGCTTGCGTGCCCTTTGTCACTTCCCTCACGCACACCCCTCCTTTCTCTGGGCTCTTTTCTTTGTCGCGCCGCTCGCGGGCTTCCGTCGCACACACCATCGCACCTTGGGGTTACCGGCCACTTCCGCCTGTTTGTGTTGACCCACATCCCCCTGAGACCACTGGCCCGTTGGGGCCCCGCGGCCATTGTCTGTTTCTGCTACGTGTTTTTGTCCACTGCCGTTGGGGTGTCCTTGCTCCCTGTTTCTCGCTCTTTATTGGCGGCCCCCCCCCTCACCTCTTTAGCGTCACTGTCTCTCCCTGCCTCCGTGGCTCTCCCCCCTTCCCCCATTTCCTTCCATTTGTCTGTTTCGTGCCCCATCGTATCTAACTTTTTCGCCCCCGCTGTAGTGTAGTGTCTTTTCTTGGTTCTTCTATCTCTGGTCGTTAACCTGATTTGCTATTTTCATGACACACACTACTGCTTGTACCATTTTCTCCCCGCCACTGCTACGTAGTATTCGCGCGTTCGCCACACCCTTTCTATGACTCTGCTTCGATCCGCTCGAATATGCGTCGTACGATTCGCATTTGACTCTCTACTCAGCTGTCTTTCCTCTCTGTGCTCCTCCCTCCCAGAGAGCGACCCAGGCTCTCTGGGTCTCTGTATACGCCCACACACGCGTGTACATGCACAGCATTAACATCCCACGCACAAAGCAACCAGCGCACATAGCCCGCCTACGACACGACTATTCTTTCGCACACCAGCAGCGCAAGCAGCACACGCCTGACCTTCCACACTGTCCTCCTATTTACACATCCGCACAACCACACGTGCAAATGTTATTACCACACCCTGTTAAACACGCAAACACCTCAGCGGGCACTACGACTCACCCCCACTTACTACCCTCTTCGGGGAACACGACAGCTTCTTTCTACACCACCACAACACCCGACGTACACAGCACACCACTGTCGCACCTCCCAACCGACCTGTCACCCAACAGCCAGACCCGGAACGGCTCAACGTGCCAACAGTTTGGCAGCACCACACCAGAGCACCCCTCCTCCCTCTGTTTCTTTCTACATTACCATTCTCATCTGGCCGCCCCCTGTTGGCCAGGGCTGCACCACACCACGAACCGCACCACACGGTCATGACTCAGTGACACAACGTCAAATTTTATGATGTCTACTTACAACAGTTATGGCTTTTCCGACCACTTTTCTTTATTTGCGGGTTCGCTTGATTGACAGCACAATTACCGCGACCATCCTGTGAAGAATTCACTTACTGTTGATTCTTATCGATTTTTTTCGACACGGAGATGAGGTTTACGGGGACACACAACTATTGTGTTGCTGCTGTGGCCCTCCAAATCCTTCTTTCAGCTTGGTTTCAGGCAGGAGTAAGTAAAAGTTTATTTCAAGGTGGGTGTCGTGCCCTGCTTTCTCCGAGCATTGGGCGACAGAGGCAGGGGATCTAAGTGAGTCGCTCGGCCAGAGCGAGTAAGGGGCGACTGTTCCAAAGAAAAAACGTTTATTCAACTCGGCACGCCCCTTCTATGTTACAGTGGGTAGAGCGTTCTAACACTAGTGTTGCGGTTGTCTGGTTTTGGTGTTTTTATGTTTGTTCTGTTCTGATTCTACCACTTTGTTTTTATTGTTGTACTTGTATATAACTATATGCTTCTTATATATATATCTCAATTTTTCACCACTTCTATTCACTTTTTTTACCTATTTGGCGAACCAACGCCCAGTTTGAATGGATTACTAGGCAACTCTTGTGAGTCTGTGGCACTTGCCTTTGTTCAGCATGGAGGCCGAGGCCGTATTTGTGAGATGGGGCAGTTGTCTAATGGTGATTCAGGCGTGGGGCTATGGGGACAACGTCCAAAAGCAAACAAAAACCAGCAAAACAACAGAAAAACACTCTCTCATCTATTATCTATTATTATCTCTATTTATTCTTTTCTGCTTTCTCACTATTCTTATCACTTTATATATATCCACCACCACCTACCTATCTCGTCTTCTGTGTTTGTTCTACAGATAGACCATCCATCCCTCTCACCACCACTCCCGACTTGTGAGTGTTGTTGCCTTTTTGGTTTGTTTTTCGTACGTGATGAGCTCGGTTATGCGTGTATTGTTGTTTGTTATTCCGCTTTCTATTCTCCACACAGACTTCTCTACGTTTTTTGTTTCGCTCACTTCCTGTCGACATCACTCGAGATTCGTGCGTCGACAGTGATCGACATCTTTAGCCCGCATTGACACTTGGGTTTAGTCTTCTCTCTGTATCGACAGAGGTCGTCTTTTCTTGGTTTCCCCCATTAGCAACACCCCGCACACCCAACAAACCCGTTCAGGTCAATTCTTCCACATCCACCAACTCACTCACACACCTCCCCGGACACGCTACTGTATTCTGTCCCAACATCCTTTTGTCACATGCTACAACCCTAAGCAAGCCGACCCCCACTGTTACTTCGCTTGTGTTACACAAACCACACACACCACACACAACAGCGGAGGCCCCCTTCCTTCCGCCCCCCCCGCCGGAGACGACCCATCAACAAACTTCTCTCGCGTCCTGACCCACCATTCACCACTCTACCACCACCCACAGACCCCACACCACCACAGTCCACACATACCACCCATTAGGTCTGACTTCTCACAGCGGCATACTCTTATCACATTCTCCCAGCCCCATCTTTTCCACACCTCTTGTGAACAATTACACCGGCCCCCCCTTTGGCCCGAAAAAACAGCACAACCCCAAAGGCACGACCTCCACTGCCCCCTATTGTCGCGAGAATTCCACCCAGCTTACACCCCCGCTATCCATTACCTCCCGCCCGACATTCGGCCTTCTCCCTTCTACAATACAACAACGAAGCCCATCATAGTAATAGAACCAATTTTTGCTATACTTAGAAGAGAGAAAAACAAAACAAGAAGACACCCGTCCCAACAACACCACAAACACCTAACACAGCTCGCCAATAACCCACACCCACACCCAACACAAACCACAACAATCCTCACCTTCACCCAAAACCACAACAAAGAACCAACCCCCTCAACCCCGCTCGGCGCGAGCCAGAGGACTGTGGACCCCAAGGGAACAAACCACCTGACAACGACTTATATTCGATCCCTCCTGCGAATCTCCCCACCCCCCCACAACCCCCCCCCCCCCCCACCCCCCCCCCACCCCCACACAAACCCCACCCCCCCACCCCCCCCCCCCCCCCCCCCCCCACAACCCCCCCCACACACCCCAAAAACACCCCCAACCCCACAACCCCCCCCCCCACCCCCAACCAACCCACCCCCCACACCCACCCTGCCACCCCCCCACCCCCCCCCAACCCCCCCACACCCCCAACCCCCAAACAACACCCCCCCACTCCACACCCACCCCAACCCACCACCACCAACCCCCCCCACACTCCCCAACCCCACCCCCACCCCCAACCCCACCCCACCAACCACCCCTCACCCCCTCCCCCCCCCTCCCAAAACCCCCAAATCCCCCACCACACAAACCAACACCCCCCCACTACCTACTCCCCCCCCCCTAAACCCCCCACCCCACCCCCCCCCCCAACCAACACCCACCACACTTCTTCTTTACCTCTAGATACTTTCTGACAATGGATCTATTTTATATTATGTAGATTGGGAGTCTACAAGCTTCTTGTTTTCATGTTTATATACAATTTTTCATGATAAGGGGTTTTTTTTTTTTAAAGAATTTGATCATAGTATAAGTAGAGATGACGCAAAAAAGCAGAGCTTGGTGATAATTTATTAATGTAATCAGCACAACCCAGGGAGCACTTCTATTTAGGGGAAAGGATGCTCATATTGTCATAGACATGTTGAAGGGTGTGTTGTACCATGGAGTGTTAAAATTTTATCAGTGGTTGAAGGCAATCAAGGAAACTTGGCAGAGGCAGGATTTATTTGGTCACAAATGGGAATACAATCTTGACTCTCTGAAATAAACCACTGACTGATGTAATTAAAAAAATCTAGGTCTTTAGGTATGGTTGGATCTAGATGCTCAAATCAGGTTACTGTGTTGGCTCAATGTAAGAAAGAATGTTTGTTTATTGTTTGCTTGTTTTTTTTCTGGATCTTGATAGGCAGCCTCTAGAAATCCAAGCCTTTTAATAATCCTTACAGTTTACAATCCCAGAGAATTGAGTAGATTCCCTCCTGAAAACCCCAATGAGGATCCTGGAGATGATTCTCACTGGCCTCATTTAGGTAATGTCATTGTCTCCAAGTTCACTGTGGCCATAATTATCCAGGTCTGAGCGGGGTACTTACTCCTGGAGCTGGGAAGTGAGGTCAGCCAGATATTAACTTAACACAAATGAAGTGGGGCAGTGTGACTCCCTCCAGAGAGCTCGGAGGCTCGGAGCGCATCAGCGAGCCTCGGCGAGCCTCAAGTCTTTCCATCTAGCAAACTTGTTTGTCTGCTGGACGATGATGAGTAACGAGGGTTTTCTGATTGAGACTTGGGGCAGATCTGAGGCTGGGACTCCTTCGCCCAACATTTGTTTTGTATCTTTGAGAGTATCAAAATTTGTTAGATTGCTTTTTTTTTTTTTAAGGTTTGGGGGAGGATCATCGTAAATACTCAAGAAGGTGAATTTTGGTAATAGACTGTCTAAACTGATGCCTGCAAACCCATCAGTTGGCAGGATGAGGTAGGAAGATTACCATGAGTTTGAACCAGTCTGGGCTACATAAGTGAGTCTGGGACAGCCTGAGTTATGTCAGATCTAGGTTTTTCAATTACATGAATCAATGAGGTCTATCATTTTTTTTAATTGATAGTCTGTGTATTATCATTTGTAACAAACTTAAGGAGTGTGTGACACCAATGAGGATGAGCTGACAGCTACTCTGCCCTAGAGTAGAGACAGCCTGGGTCTTCACTGTTCCCAGAGACCTTGCTTCAGAGCGCTTCTTCTCAGCTCAGCAGCAACACTGTCAAGAGACCTTTTTGCTGTTGTAAGGTCACTGGGATAAATGGGAAGGTTGGCCGATTGCCTGAAAATGAGTTTGGCTTAAAAGTTCCTTTGCCCAAGAAATGGAAAGAAGAAGCCTGCTGGGATAGCCGGGGGGAAAGAGAAGAGCGAGTGACCTCTTTTGAAAGCACTGCAGCCCTGGAAATGTGAATAATGGCTGGAGAGGGTTGGTGATGATAACTCACAGCGGCCACTTGGATTTAATTATAGCAACATTCGCAGACAATAAGTGAGCCTTGAGTGAAGCCTGCTTGATGATATTGTAGCGACAAAAGCTCATCTGGATTTCTGGCCAAAAGGAAGGATGAGAAATGACTCGGAAATATTTCCTCCAGAATATACATATGTGCCACCGTCACTGTAGTCAAACATTAAGATTCCTGGGGTGAGGATGGTACTATTCTAAATTGTAGAAAGAGAAGGAGACTTGGAGTTAGACAGCCTGGGTTCATTTCAGCAGTCTCTATTTATTCGTCATGTCTCTTTTCACCATTTTTCAAAAGAGATCTTTGTTCTTTGCACTCATTGAACCTCGTTAATTTTGAGACAGGAGATTTGTTGAGGTGCATTCTATTTTTAAAAACATTCTATGCTTCTTTTCAAAACTTCTGTTGTTTACATGTAATGAAAAGAAGATAAGATCCATGACTTCTATGTACTCTCTATAAAAGGACTCATTAGAATTGTGGAAAATTTAATGATTCTTTATAATAAGCTGTCAGTAGAATGCTAAGAGAAAAAAAATATAGCCTTAACAGCAAAGTCAAACATTTCTGGCTCTCTCTTGACTGAATATCTTTTATATGTCCACACTATGGTCGGCACTTATGTATAGGTCAACAACTCTGGGCTGGATTTCACTAGATGCAGTTTACAGGGAAGGATTCTGAAGGTCAGATAAGATTTAACACATTGCTTCAAAAATTAGCATACCTTAATAAATCTCAAAATTATTACTTTTCAAATTGTACAATATTGACCTAGTTATTGTTGCCCACTGATGAAATGAAGTCAGTAAATAGAAACAGAAGAAGGAAAAACCCAGGTTCATGACTCCAAGTCCAGGGAGTAATTTTTTATAAGGGATGGAACCTGGGAAGTCTGGCCCGTTCGGAATCAAAGGCTACTGATACTTCTTGTCTTCATAATCCACCTCCTTTTCTCCTCATTCCCCTACCATCTCCTTTTTCCTTCTTTTTTTGTTTTTTGAGACAGTGTTCTGTAGCCCCCAGCTGGCCTGGACTCACTACTGTAGAGCAGGCTGGCCTTTGAAATCACAGAGATCCACACCTCTGCCTCCGAATTTGGTGGGATTAAAAGGCATGTACCACCACGCCAAGCCTCTTTCTTAGAGGGAATCTCCTTTGTTCTGTATGAATGTACATCCACCATATGCATGCTTGGTAGAAGGGTGTTCCTATGGAACTGGAGTGTTGTAGATTGTTGCAAAGCCACTATGTTGGAATTTGCTGGGAAAACTGAAACTTGGTCCTTTTAATAGCGATAAAATGCTGTATTAACAAACTGAGAGCCATCTTCTCTACCTCCTCTGTCTCCTTTATAGCTGTTTTCTAAGTCTCATTTGGTACAGGTGGGCCAGGAGTTGTGATCTTAGGAACCATGTTTTAGAAGCAGGTTTCTGCAAGACACTGGAGTATTTGAAGTCCAAGTTTTGTGAATGGTGAAGACAAGTCTTGTTTATGGTTTCAACAGCGTTGTTGTGAGGTCTTCTAGGAAAAGGGGTCGGTATGGGGCGGATTATTTGGTTTTGCCTCTTATTACTCATCCTAGCACCGCAAAACTTCTGGCTTGCTGTTGGATTGCTTTATCCATTAAATGAACATTCATTTTTTTAAATGAAAATAAGGTGTTTTGATTTGCTTCTATGTATATTCTGAAAGGATGTTCCTAAAAGATTCTGATTATATCTCATATCTATCTAGCATTCATGACTCTCAAATGATTAGTTCCTTTGGTTGAATGATTATTTTCCAGGCTTGTGAATAATCTCAGTCAAGGTATCAGTGAAAGTTTATTGCTTGCAAACATTCCTTATGTGTGATTGCTTAAAGCAAGAAACATGCATTTAGATGGTGAATCTGTGGGTCTGCAGCTAGGGCTGGTTGGATTTGGTTAGATGTTCATTGAGATTTCTTCAGTGTTTCTACTGCCAGTCAACTAAGTTGGAGTGATGGAGGCAACTGGGCCATATGGGTTTCGTCATCCAGCAAAATAACATGGGCTTCTTCAAATCATGGCCAGACAGGATTCTGAAGAGAGGGGGCTGGTGGGGAGAAACTGTTCAAATTCCCCCAAGTTTGAAACTGATGTTACTTGTGCAATATGCTATTTGCTGAAGCAAGCCACAAAATCCACGCAGATTTAACAGGTCAGGAAAGAGCTGCTACTTTTTGATGGGGGGAATTGCACAGTTTCATGGCAAAAGAACATTCGAACAAGGAAGAACTCTGTAGCGAATAGTTAACCACCATCAACAGCCATTGATACTGAGAGTAACGAAGGCTCAGGACTGTAGTCGTCATCATGCTGGAGAATCCTAGCATGCTGCTCTTGAAAATAGGACCCTGCTGTCAGCGAATACACAGAGCTTTGCAGCCCTCTGTCCTTTTTCATTTCAGAAGGAATTGGTTCTCAAAGTTATGTGTAAAACTTTGGCAAGGTAAAAGATAAAATGGAAGACTTAGGGAAAGTCAAGTAGGAGAAAAGGCTAGTCAATAACGTAGTTAGGACAAGTGCGCATGCTTACATTTCCTGGGTACTTGCTTGGGGTGGATACGCATTTAGATTTGGGCTCCTACCACTCAAAGACAGCGGGGAATATGAGCAGTTACGTGAGCCACGGTGCCTGAGTCTGGGGTTAGTTCTGATAGGTCATCAGTGTAAGAACCACTCAGGGAGGGAGTTTTCTTTAGGCTTTATGGGGAAACTAGTGGGGAAAAAGGATTAAGCAAAGATTGGAAAATGACTAAGAAAAGGTGCTCCAGGTGGGCAGGCAAGCTCTGAGTTTGTCTGCTGCTAAGGAAAACTCCGGGGCACATTTCACAGGTTATGAGCACTTTACAGGTTGTAAAGGTCTTGCTTATCATCACCTGTGTACTGGCAGTACTGTCAGAGTACAACCAGCAGAGCAGGGATTAAGGTAATATGATCCTGCATTGACAGACAAGGGGACTTGCATAGGTGAGTTGTGTATGTGCTTTTGCTGCTGGAAACACTGGGCGGGGGCCCTCTGGAACACAGTAAGAATGACTTGTTCTGCGAGGCATGCGGCGCACACGCCCTTTTAATCCCCAGCACTCGGGAAGGCAGAGGCAGGTAGGATTTTGTGAGTTCAAGCCAGTGTGTCTAGAGTGGTTCCCAGGCCAGCTGGGGCTACAGGGAGGACCTGTCTCGAAAAGCCAAAAAAAAAAAAAAAAAAAAAGAATAAAAAAGAATGGCCATTGTGCGGAGAAACTGTGAACTCTTTGGGGCGACAAAAGGGATTGAAGCATAGACAGAAGGGAAAGAATTGAATGGGCTCGCGGGCCGGTTGGAAAGAAAAAGAGATAGGTTGGACCGAAATGCCAACCCCTACGTACCAGGGAATACACTGTCTACTCAGCAACCCCATGGAACATTCTCCAAAATCGATGCCACATACTGGTACACAGAAGAAACAGGCACAAACTGCCTACAAGACAAAAAGAGATGGAAGAACTCATGCCATGCTATCAGCCCACAGTCAAGTAAAACGCAAGATCAACCACCCCTAAGCTCCGAGTATCGACAAGAACACAGGAGGGACTAAACACAACACGCGCCTAAAGAATGAATGGGGCAACGGAAAGAGAAATAGAGAATTAAATAAAAGCATCCTGGCACTGGAAGACAATGATACTACAACACAACAAAACCTCCTATGGGGGGTACTAAAGCAGTCCTAAGGGGAAGTTTATAACCCTGGATGCCTACATTAGAAAAACTGAAAGAGCGCAAGTGAATGATATAACACTTCAGCTAAAAATATTGAGGCGACAACAACAGATGAACCTAAATGCAAAACAGAAGAAGACATAACAAAAATCAGCGCCGAAAGAAATAAGTTTTAAATCGAACAAAGAACCCGATTCAAAGAATTAATGAATCCAATAGGTGGTTCTTTGAGAGAATTAAACAAGATTAGACAGACCTCTAGCCCAGTTAACCAAAAGAAAGAAGGAAGGAACATGAACACAACTCAAAATCAATACAATCCCTGATGTGAAAGGGAAATTAAAACAGACAATGAAAAGATTCCAGCACTTCATACCGGAATACTTCAAAAAAACCTATACATTACTAAACCCATACTCTACTAATTTTGAAAAACCTAAGAGAAAAGAATGAATATCTGAAATAATGAGACTCACCAAAGCTCAACCAGGAAGAGATCCATAGCTTAAACAAACCCATACCTATATGAAAAACTTGAAGATGTAATAAGGCAAACCTCCCCAACTAAAAAAAAGCCCCCGGGCCCTAAGACGTTTCACAGTAGAATTCTATTAAAAACATTTCACAAGACTTACAACCATTATTAATCAACTTGTTTAGAAGGATACAAACATAGGGAATTCTCCCAAATTCCTTCTATTGAAGCCAGCATCACTTTATTACCCAAACCCCGGCAAAGATACAAGCAAAAAGGAGAACTATAGACCATCTCCCTACTTCACACAGATGCCAAACTTCTAAACAGGCTATGGCAAATCGCATACAGACCCACATCCAAGGACGATTCATCCATCATGATCGAGTTGGATTCATATCAGTGTTGCAGGGATGTTTCAACATAGAAAATCAATAAAACATCATCAGGCATCTAACTGGATGCAAGACAAAATAAACCAACACCCTCATCTCAATGGATGCAGACAAAAGCCTTTGACAAAATCCAAACATCCCTTCATGCTTATAATCCTAGAGGGGAATTGGATTGGAGGGAATCCTTCCACAATGTAATCAAAGCCATATACAGGAACCACAGCCAATATCATCCTAACTGGGGAAATGACCCGAAACAATCCCTTCAAAGGTAGGAACTCGGCAAGGCTGGCCCCCTGTCACCACTCCTCCTTCAATATAGTGCTTAGAATCCTTGCTAGAGCAATAAGGCAAGACAAGAAAATTAAAGGAATACTCTTGGAAAAGAGGAATTCCAGCTATCCCTATTTGCTGGCTATGATTGTTTCCTTAAGGGATGCTAAATAACTCCACCAGAAAAACTTTCCTTAGAAAATGAAGTGAACAGCTTGTCCAGAAAGTGGAGGATACAAAATTTAACCCTAAAAAATCAGTAGCTATTCTGTACCTCCAACACAAGACCTGAGGAAGGAATCCAAGGAGACCTTCCCACTACAATAGCCTCAAAAACAATTATATAAAAACCTCAGAAAACAAACCTAACCAAAGGACACCAAAGATCTTTACAACAACAATTTTAAACCTAAGGGAAAGGAAATTGAAGAAGACATCAGGAAGATGGAAAAATCTCCCATGCTCATGGTTTGGGAAAATTAACATAGTAGAAAACGTCCATTCTACCAAACTCTTGTATTATAGATTTAACACAATCTCAAAATCCTCAAGATTCTTCACAGGCTTGGAAAAAAAGTTCCCTTAATTTCATTGGAAAAACAAAAGACCCCAAATAGCCAAAATCAACTCTGAGTGAAAGAGCTACCACAGGAGGGATCTATTACCAGACTGCAAAACTATTTTACTACAGGGCTATAGTCATAAAACCGCCTGTTGCTGTCACAAAAACAGACCTGTTGGACCAATGGAACAAAACTAATGTTCAAGGCTACCTCATATTTGAACAAGGGGGCCAAGAAGAACATGGAGAAAAGGGACGATCTTTAGCAAGTGGAGTTGGCAAAAATGGATCACCACTCTTTGTAAAGCACTGAAATTCAAGGCTCCTACCTCTCACCCCACTACAAAAGCAACTCCATATGGAGCGAAGACCTAATGTGAAACCCCAAATCTGAAGGGTGATCGAACGACATAGTTGGCAGCAATTTATAAGACATAGGCATAGTAGGAAAAGACTTCCTAAATCAGACAGCAGCTGCACAAGAATTAAGGTCGACAATTGACAAATGGGACCTCATTAAACTCAAAAGCTTCTGTACATCAAAAGAAACAATCAAGGAAGTGAAGAGAAATCCCACAGAGTGGGAGGAAACCTTCACCACAGCAACATCTGACAAAGCATTGATTTCCAGAATATATAAACTACTCAAAAAACAAAGAAGAAAGAAAACAAACGACCCACTCAATAGATGGAGCAAAGACCCACTCAATAGATGGAGCAAAGAGCTGAACAGACTTCACAAGTGAGGAATTAGAGATAGCTGAGAAACACCTTAAGAAGTGTTCAACATCATTACTCATTAAGGAAATGCAAATCAAAACCACTTTAAGATATCATCTTACTCCAATAAGACTGGCTAGGATCAAGAAAACAAATGACACCAAGTGCTGTAAAGGTTGTGGGGAAAGAGGAACACTCATCCACTGCTGGTGGGAATGTGAACTGGTGCAGCCACTACGGAAAGCAGTGTGGAGAACCCTTGGAAGACTTGGAATGAACTTGCCACCTGACCCAGCCATACCACTCCTGGGCATGTACCCCCAAGACTCACCCCGCCGCAGAGATACATACACAGCCATGTTTATTTCAGCTCTCTTCACAATAGCAAGGATCTGGAACCAACCCAAATGCCCCTCAACTGATGAGTGGATAGAGAAAATGTGGTACATCTACACAATGGAGTTCTATGCAGCAGTAAAGAAAGATGACATCATGAGCTTTGCAGGTAAATTGCTGGAGCTAGAAGACATGCTGAGTGAAGTAACACAGTCCCAGAAAAAACAAGCGATAAATGATATCCCTCATCACTGGATGCTAGCACCAATTACCTAGTTGTGAGTATTTCTTGTGCCCAGCCCCTTGAGCTTTTGTCCAGGTAGTTGGGAGTGATGCAAACAACAACAACAACAACAACAATAACAACACCAGAAAGGACTGCATCAGAGAACTGACTGAAATGGTGAACTTCTGCTCAAAACAGTCAACTTCCACATGGAGAATTTTGAGAAAGACTGAGAAAGAGATGAAAAGCATGTTTGGCAGAATGCATGAGCTCTGGTGGGTTGTGGGGTAGGGTGGGGGAAGGGGTCTAGATTTGATTAGTAACACAATCTTGTACAAAAAATATAAATATAATAAAAATATGAAAAAAAGAAAGAGATCATTTTTAATTATGTGTATGTGGATGTCTGTATGTATTTCTGTGCATGATTGTTTGCAGAGCTCAGTGGCATCAGCTACCCTGGAGCTAGAGTTACAAGTGGCTGTGAGCTGCCTGATATGGGTGCTGGGAATCAAACATGGCTTCCCTGCAAGAGCAGTATGTTCTTTAACTGCTGAGCCATCTCTCCAGCCTCTCTTGTCTTCTTTTGTATATGCATTATTTCTTTTAATTTTTCCAGCCCCCTCTTGAGTTATAATCTCTGTTTGACAGATGGCAAACTGTCTTGGTTTATGACAAAAATACCCAGACAAAAGCAGCTTTAGGAAGGAAGGGTTTATTCTGGCTCACAGTTCTTGATGTGAATCCATCACACTGAGGAAGTCAAGGCTGCATGATATTGAAGCAGGTAACCACATTCTGTCCACAGTCAGGGAGAAGACAGCAATGCATGTATTCCATTTCCTTCTTACATTTACAGAAACCATCCAGGGAATGGTACCATCCACAGTAGGTAGGCCTACTTAGCTCAATTAATGCAATCAAGATCCTCCCCCCCCCTTAGGCATGCCCAGAAGCCTATCTCCCATGAGGTTCTACATTCTGTCCAGTTGACAGTTAATGGAAGCCATCATGATGTAAGCTGAGGCTTTAAAACATGAATAACCTATGATCTCCCAGATCGAGTGGCAGTTTGGTGTCAACCCTAGATCTCTTTCTTATATGAGATCCTAGAAACTTTTAGTTGATGTAGGTTGAGACACAAGCCAGACCTAGTATTGCTGTTGGTTGTAGGAGACACTGTAAGAGCATGTAAAGCAATGTAGAAACAGAAGCTAGAAAATTAGAACAGACAGAGGCTAGTGGGACAAAATTAGTAGATGAGAACTAATGTAGGAAAATAAAATGAGATGCAACCAAGGAGTGGGCAAGATGAATGGGAGGAGGGGTCGAGGAGGAAGCAAGGTTAGGGACAGGCAGGGCTAGGCAGAAGTAGAAATGAGGAAAGTAGTTCACAGTGAAGGGTCTAGCCTTGAGTGCTGAATGCAAAAACACAGATGGATTAGATCTAACCTGGCCCTCAAAAATGTCAACTTTGGGCTGGAGAGATGGCCTAGTGGTTAAGAGCGCCGACTGCTCTTGCAGAGGACCTGGGTTTGATCCCCAGCACCCACATGGTGGCTGAGAACCATCTTTGACTCCAGTTTCAGGGGAATCCGATGCCCTCTTCTGACCTCCGAGGCATTGCATGACACGGGTGCACAGACCTACATGCAGACAGTACATTGATACACATAAAAAAATAAATAAAAATTAAAAAAAGTCAAATATTAACAAATCTAAGGAGAATGGTAAAAATGGAGGTGGGAAAGTCCTGGTTGACTGAATAATGAGAGACTTTTCATAATGAAGATCTCAGGCTTGATCATATTGGGGGCAGTGAGGAGAGAGTGGGAAAAACAACAATAAAAGCGGATCTTTGTGAGTTCAAGGCTGACCTGGTCTACAGAGTGAGTTCCATGACAGCTGGGGCTCCAGGGAGACCCTTTCTCGAAAAAAAAAAAAAAAAAAAGGTGAAGCTGTAAGGATGACATAGTTCTAATGTTACCTGTTGACCAGAAATTTGTAGCAAGACACTTGGCCTTGAGAATCATGCAGAGGGTTGGAGTCCAGATCCCAAGGCAACTGTGGTGGAGCCTGAGGGCACTGTGAATGTAGAGAAGTGCCTGGGCACCATCAGGAGCCCTGGCCATAAGCTGGTTAGAGCTGAAATATATGCTCATCTATTAGCTGATTTTTCTTTATAACAAGTCATATTGTTTTTTATTTATTTATTTATTTATTTATTTGTCATATTGCTTTCTCAGATGATAAGAATAGTATGTGTTGTAAGAAACTTAAAAAAGTTTAAGGAATAACAACAAAGCCTAAAACCCATTCATTAACATACAATTGGGAAGAAACATCATGAATACTTTCAAGCATTTTCTTTCTAGTCACTTGCCTTTATACAGCTGTATTCTGAAAGCCCCACCCCCATCTCTGAACTTACAAATGGAATTCCTTGGTTCCATTAAGGGTGGTTCGATTGCTAACACCATTTTTAAGAAGAGTAGCCATTTCTACTCTCAGGAGACGTGAGAATGCTCACTGAACTAGTCGCTTTCCATTGTTGTGACTAAGTTCCTGTCAAAAACCAACCTAAGGAGGAAAGTTTAGAGTGAGATCAAGGCCAGCCTGACCTAAATAGCAAGTTCCACACCAGCCAGGACTACTGAAAGACTCTGTCTGAAGATCAACAAAACAACAACAGAAGGATGATTCTATGTGAGCCAGGGACACTGTGGTAGCCTAACCTGCTGGACACCTTGAGTGTGACTCCCAGCACTGGACCCACTGTCATTGAAAAATAGTTTTGTTTTTTGAGACAGGGTCTTCTTATGTAGCCCAGACTGGCTTCAAACTGAGGATTCTCCTGCTTCGGTTTCCCAAGTGATGATATTACACTATCATACTAGGACAGCCATTTTTTAAAGTTCTCAAATGAGAGAAGGAAGGAAAGTTCTCCAGTTCATGCTTTTAGGGAGGGATTCAGACCATAGTCACTTGGCTCTATTGGGTCTTGAGCTGAGCATGGTGAGGGGAACATGGGGTGGGGGGCATGGGGTAGGTCAAAATAGTGCCCCTCGTGGCAGACAGAGGTAGAGCGACTTTCTAACAGGTAGCCAGCCTTGTCACTGTGAGTCCATCTGTGAATTAATCCATGGATTCGGTCTGAGCCCTCATGACTTAGCCAATCACCTCTCAGTGACTGGTCCCATCAGCTATGACTAAGCCTACAGCCCAAGTCTGAACCACAACATGTCTTATTCCAGGCTGAATGTGGTAAATGAAAATAGGTCTGTTCCCCCAACTCCTAAACCCAGTATGATCAGTATCTGACAAATTGGATAGCTATTTAGAAAAGTATCTGACTGGTTGTCCTTAAAACTGTCAAAGTCAGCAAACCCAGAAAGTGTCAGGGCCAGGAGTCTGAGACAGAATGGCAAATGTAGTGTGGTGTGTGGGACAGAGCGTGAGGACAGAAAATGGTGGGTTGGTGTAAGGAAAGCTGGGAAGCTGGGTGGTAGGAGGGAATTTTCTAGCATGTGTGAAGCCCTGGGCTCAATCCCTAGCCTTGGAGAAAACCAAGAAGGCTATCTGAATAAAATATGAATTTAATCAGGATGTTCTAATATTAGCAAATTAACTGGATTAACTTAGGATATTAATGGGAAAATGCTGACAGTAGTGATTTTTTTTTTTTTTTTTTGTAAATTTAAAGCAGTTCTGAAACTTAGGAAAACATAAGCACATGAACAATTGTAACAAATGAAGTGCCTGGAGTGAATAGATGAGAAAATAGAATTAAATATTTTAAAAAGATTTATTTGGGGCTGGAGAGATGGCTCAGTGGTTAAGAGCACTGACTGCTCTTGCAGAGGACTAGGGTTCGATTCCCAGTACCCACATGGTGGCTGAAAAGTGTCTTTAACTCCAGTTCCAGGGGAATCTGACACCCTCTTCTGACCTCTGTGGCATTGCACGACACGGGCGCATCAACCTACATGCAGACAATATACTCATACACATGAAAAAAAAGATTTACTCATTGATTTTACTTTGTGTTTATGTATATGTACTTAAGTGTATGTAAGTGCATCAATGTGTGTGGGTGCCCTCAGAATACAGAAGTACATGTGAGATGTCTTGAAACTGTGGTTATAGGTGGTTGTGAGCCATCTGATGTGGGTGCTGGGAATTGAACCTGGGTCTTCTGCAAGAGCAGCTTACTTCTCAGATAACTTCTGAGTTATCCCTACGGTTCTAGTAAACACATTAAAAACTTTGGATTACTAGCCTATATACTTAAAAATGTGAGTCACATAATATCTACAGTTTATTAGAAATAATCTGAAATCACAGATGGAGTTACTGATGAAGATCATTTATTAATATATAGGATGTAATATGTTGGATTGAAAGCATAGTGCTTAAGAAAATAGAGACTGAAATCAGAATGCCCTCTTCTGTCATTTGTAATTTGTATGGCCTTAGGGTAGTTATCTTATGAGTACATGCTTGGCTTTTTTGGTCTGTAAATTGATAATTCAAACAGATTTCAATAGATTGCTTTGAGCATTAAATGCATTGATATTTGTGCAGTAATTAGAACAATTCTAAGCATTTAGAACTGTTAAATGAGTTTGTTAATAAGTAGTGAGAGAAAAGAAAAATGTTAACAATTTTTGTGCATGTGTGGACACATGTGAACATGTGTGCCCACACATGTACACAGAGGCCAAAGGTCATGTCAGATATCTATCTCAATTCATTCTCCACCTTATTCTTTTTTTTTTTGTCTTTTTGAGACAAAGTCTCTCTACATGCCCAGCTGGCCTGGAACTCACTATATATACCAGGCTGGCCTTGAACTCACAGAGATCCTGCCTCTGCCTCTCAAGTGTTGGGATTAAAGGTATGAAACCACCATGCCTGGATTCCACCTTATTATTATTTTTTTAACTTTCAGATATATTTAATTTTTTTAATAAAGCTTTTTTTTTTAATACAAGCATCCTTCACATAAAACCAATTTGCAAGAAGCTATGCCCAAACTTATACAGCCCAAAGTCCCCATTGTCCAGCTGGAGGGGCTTGTATGAACAAGCATGTTGATCAAATAAGAGTCCAGTCTATATTGCTGTAGTTTCACCATTCACCCCAATCGCAGCCCTTACATTCTACCATGCCCCCTCTTCTGCAGATTGTTCCTTAGGCTTTAGAAAAGGGGCACAAGTGGAAGAGAAGCAAAATAGTCTACTTTCTCTGGAGATGTCATTTTGGACTCTGATCAGTTCAGGCTGTTTCCTTTCATGGGTTGGCAGTTTATCCAGGAATAACCTTTTAATCCCACTAATGAAGCACAAGCAATTAGATATACAGGGATTTAAACAGTATTAATTATTACTCCACCTTATTTTTAAGATAGGATCTCTTACTGAACTAGAAGTTTGGCATTTTGGCTAGTCTGGCTGGCTAGTATCTCCCAACACTAGGGTTACAGGCGTGTGCTGCTGCACCCAGAATTTTAACTTGGGTGCTGTGGCTTTAAACCCAGGTTCTCATGCTTCGGAGGTAGTGTTCTTTCCCACTGAGCCATTTTTCTAGTCCTTGATTATGGTTACTTTTGAAGTCTATATTTGTTTTTAAATTGGCTAACCTTTGTTCTCTTTTCTTTTGGTATTGGGTTTATTTACTACTTTTCACTTCAGACTTTTTTTCTAAATGCCTGGTGTTTTAGTTTCAGTCTTTTTGTTTAACACAAATTTTAAGGCTGTGAATTTGGCTATAAAATATGACAACACTGCATGAATTTTATTTATACAATAAGCATATTATTCATAGTTTCTAAATATGCTATAATTATAGTTTCGATTTTCCAACAGTGATTATATAAGACAGGATTTTAATAATTAAACATGGATGTTTTTCTTTATTTTTATAAACATTTTAGGGGCTTTAAAGATGGCTTAGTGGGTAAAATGCTGTGTGAGCTGGAGGAGTTGGGTTCAGATCCAGCACCTACGAGACGTACTGGGTGTGATGGTTTGTGCCTGTAATCCCAGAGCTGTGAGATGGAGACAGGAGGATCCTGGGAACTCCCTGGCCAGCCAGTCTAGTCAGTCTTTGAGCTCCAGGTTCAGTAGAAATCCCATCTGAAAAAAATAATGTGGGGGCTGGAGGGATGGCTCAGTGGTTAAGAGTGTTTACCGTTCTTCCAGAGGAACGATTTCAGTACCCAACACTCACATCGAGTACCTGACAACCACCTGTAATTCTAGGTCTGAGAGATTTCAATCTTCTGGTCTCTCTCTGTCTCTCTGTCTCTCTGTCTGTCCCTCTCTCTGTGTTAGCCATCCATTTATATTTTTTAAAAAAATTGTATTTTTAAATGGGATGTGTTTGAGTGTCTGGCCTACATGTCTATACATACGCCTATGTGCAATGCCTGTGGAGGGCAGAAGAGGGTATCAAGTTTTGTTAGCTGCCATGTGGCTGCTGTCAATCAAACCTAGGTCCTCTGCAAGAGCAGCCAGTCATCTTAACTGCTGAGCCATCTCTCCAGTCCACTATTTACATTGTTTGGAAAACTGTCTTGTTAATAATTTAATTGGATAATTTTTCTTTTTATAATAGATCTTTATGTATTTTTTAATTTTATTTATTTATTTTTTGGTATTTTTGAGACAGGGTCTCTGTAGACCAGGCTGGCCTTGAACTCACAGAGATCTGCCTGCCCCTGCCTCCCAAGTGCTAGGATTAATGTGCCACCACGCCCAGCACTTTATGTGTTTTAAGTACTGGTCCTTTGTCAGATATGAAATGTTTCCCCTATGTGCTCGCTTCGGCAGCACATATACTAAAATTGGAATGATACAGAGAAGATTAGCATGGCCCCTGTGCAAGGATGACACACAAATTCATGAAAAAAATGTTTCCACTATTATACCACTTACATCTTCCTTATTTTTTTAAAACAGGGTTTTTTATGTAGCCCAGGATGGCCTTGAGTTTGCTATGTAGCCCAGGATTCGAACTTCTTATCCTCCTGCATCCATCTCTTAAGTGCTGAAATTATAAGCATGGGTCATCAAGCCTGGCTTATGTGGGCTGGGGAATCAAACCTAGAGCCTTGTGCATGCTAGCCCACCACTGACAGAGCTACATCCCCAGTCATCTTCTTGCTTTTAAAGGCATCTTTTGATGACCAGAATTTTAAATTCTGTTTAGCTATTGTGCTCATTTGTTCTGTCAACTTGATACAACCTAAAATCACATGGGAATGAGGTTTGAATTAAGAAATTATCTATATCAGGTTGGCCTGTGGTCATATCTGTAGGGGATTGTCTTGATTGCTAATTGATTAGGAAGGCCCTAGTCTATTGTGGGCAGCACCATTCCCTACGCCAGGTTTCTCTGAACAGTATAAGAGGAGAAAGCTGCTGAAGAGCAGCCAAGCAAGGATGCGTATTCTCTCTGCTCTTGACTGTGGGTGTGTTGTGATTTAGCTAGTTTAACTTCCCGCCAGCTTGACTTCCTGCTATGGACTGTAATTGGAATTGCGAGCTAGCAGAAATCCTTTCTAAGTTGCTTATTGTCCAAGTATTGTATCACAGCAGCAGAAATGAAGCTAGGACAATCGAAGAAAGTATTTACTATCTTGGAGCTGCAAATATTTTCTCCATGCCTCAACTTATGCCCATCCTGTTTTGTTAGCATCACATTAAAGTCTGTGGACAATTTTGATTCTCTGTTTACTGTATAAAGTAACCATCAATGTGCTTTTTTTTTTTTTTTTTTTTTTTTTTTGGTCTTTTTGAGAAGGGTCTCCCCATAGCTCCGGCTGTCCTGGAACTCTGTAGGACCAGGCTGAACTCACAGAGATCTGCCTGCTCCTACCTCCCAAGTGCTAGGATTAAAGGCGTGCACCACCACACCCGGCTTTTTTTATTTTATTTTATTATTGTTTTTAAAGATATATGCTTTTTTACTTTTTTGTTTTGTTTTGTTTTTGTTTTTTTGACACAGGGTTTCCCTATAGCTCCAGCTGGCCTGGAACTCACTCTGTAGACTAGGCTGGCCTTGAACTCACAGAGATCTGCCTGCCTCTGCCTCCCAAGTGCTAGGATTAAAGGTATGTACCCCACGCAGAACAGGCCATCAAGAATTGGGCTCACACATACATGATCAATTAATTTTCAATAAAACCTTAGGTGATTTAATGAATACAGTAAAGTCTGTTCACCAAGTTGAACTAGAACAATTAAATATCTATAAGTTAAAAAAAAAAGCAAAAGCCAGGTGTGGTGTATACTAAGTTCTTCTCTTGCAAAAATTTACTTATTTATGTTTTATATACTGAATCCCATATAAAATTTATAGTCAATATTTTTCTTTAACATTCTGCTGTGTTTGTTTGTTTGTGTGTGTTGTGTGTGTGGGTGTGTGTATGTGTGTGTGTGTGTGTGTGTGTGTGTGTGTGTTTGGTTTTGATAGAGGGTTTGTTATGTAGTTCAGACTGCCGTAGAACTCTTGATCCCCTGCCTTAGCTTCCGAGTGTTGGGATTCCAGGAATGTGTCATCATAAGAAGCTTACTAAATTTTTATTGGCATTGTGTTGAAACTACAGACACATTTGGAGAGACATCTTAATTACACTGAATCTTTAAGAACACAGTGTGTCTCTCCATTTAATTAGGTCTAATCTACTCATTTGTCTCTAGAATATTGCGTTATTTTTGGCATAGAAAGTTTGTTTAATTTATTCCATACAGATGCTATAGTTGTTTAGATCTGTTATAATGAAAAGCTTTTGTGTTTTTGTTCCTGCTGGTATATAAAATTTTAATTCATATCAATTTTAACTTTTGTTCATTTTTTGATGTTGACTTCAAAGTTTATTAAGACATTTAGAAAGTAATTTTGCTGACGAATTCATATTTCCCATTAAGTATAAAGCACTTATTCCTACAAATCCTTAGGGCTGACTTTATTAGTACATGGTGAGGGGCTCCACATTTCAGAAACCGCTTCATGCATTCTGTTTTAATTGTAGGTATCTTCAAATAGTGAAACATGTTCATCTTGATTTTAAAAGGTTTCATCCTATAGCCTGAGTTCTTGCCGAATTCACTTATTAGTTCTTGCAGTTTCTTACCCTTTCAGAGTTTTCTGTATGAGTCATCATACCACCTGCAAAGAAGGGACAGTTCTACTTTTCCTTTCTGATTTTCATGCTGCTTTATTTTTCTTAATTGATTGTGACAACTGGCATCATCATCTCCAGTTCTGAATAGACTTGGTGAGACACATGTTTCTCTCCTGACCTTGAGGGAGGATGTTCCTCATTCCATCACGAAGAAAAGGCTTAGCTGTAAGGTTTTCTTCCTACATGTCCTTACCACACAGACATTCCTTCCTTTTCATAGTTTGCTGACTGTTTGTCATGAATGGGTTGGAATTTTGTATTTTTTCTTCTTTATTCTGTTAATATGGTGAACTACAGGATCTCTGTCTTTGCTCTTTCTTTCTTTCTTTCTTTCTTTCTTTCTTTCTTTCTTTCTTTCTTTCTTTCTTTCTTCCCTTCCTCCCTCCCTTCCTTCCTTCCTTCCTTCCTTCCTTCCTTCCTTCCTTCCTTCCTTCCTTCCTTCCTTCCGTCCTTCTTTCCTTCTTTCCTTCTTTCCTTCTTTCCTTCTTTCTTTCTGAGATGGGGGTGTTACTGTGTTGCCCACAGCAATTTTGAACTCCTTGGTTTAAGGAATTATCCTGCCTTAGCCTCCTGAGTAGTTTCTTTTAAATGTCAACCAGCCTTGCATTACACAGTATGTTAACTGCTTTTCAAATCATTGCTGTGATCAAATGCTGGACAAGAAGTAGCTTAAGAGAGGAAGGGTTTCTTACAAGCTCGCAGTTTGAGACTGTAGTCCACCGTGGAGAGGAACTCGGGGCACCTAGGGGGGGTCTTTGCTATGGTGACAGAAGAGCGAGGCCGAGCTCACATTCGGGCAGATCAAGAGAAGAGACAGCTAGGAAGCAGGCCCAGGCTATCAATCCCAAGGTGGTCCCCTGTGATCCACTCCCTCCAGTGCGGGCTCACACAGGTAGGTCCAACTTAAGGCCTGCATGCTTCATGTGCTATGAACAAGGCTGAACACAAAGTCACAAACTTACTTAAAACATTGTAGGATTCTTTAATCCTCCCTCCCTCCCTCTCTCCCTTTCTCCTTCCCTTTTCTTTTATCCTTCCCCTCTTCTCCCTTCTCATCCTCTCACCCCCTCCCCTTCTCTCACCTCCTTGCATATAAATGTGTGTGTGTGTGTGTGTGTGTGTGTGTGTATGGTGTATGCCAGTGGTATGCAGGTGCCCATGCCTCTGTGCTTCCACATGGAGACCAGAGCACTTTATGAGGAGTCCTGGTCTATTCCTCTCCTCCTTATTTCCATGAGACAGGGTCTGTCACCAAACCTGGAGGCTAGGCTGGTGGCCAGCGAGTCCCAGCGATTCTGTCTTTGTCTCCCTCCTCTAAGCACAGAGGTCACAGGCTTATAGTTGGCCATGCTGGGCTTTTCATATGGGTGACAGGGATTTGAACTCAGGTCCTCTTGTTTGTCCCAGTGTTCTTACCCTCGGAGCCATCTCCACAGCTCCATGTTGTTGTTGTTGTTTTCCCTGTAACTCGTTGTGTAGTTCTGGAGGTTGAAACTTGTTGATGACAACTTTGTGTTGCAATGAGAAAAAGTTGGACATACCTTTCAGCTTCCATAACATCCTGAAACTGAGCCACCAGCAGAGCAAAGTAGTCAAGTCCTGAGTGTGTGGGGAACACTTTGTCGAACCATAGCATTCGGATAAACTGCACCCCACTGTTGGTGCCTCCATTATTCCTCTGATGTACTGCTGGATCTAGTTTGTTGAGAGCTTTCTGCGTCTATGTTCATTATGAATATGGCCGTTGTGGCTGGAGAGATGGCTCAACAGTTAAGAGCCCTCCCTGCTCTTGCCGAGGATCTGAGTTTGATTTCCGGCACTCACATAGTAGCTAACAGTCATCAATAACTCCAGTTCCAGCGGAACTGACATGCCTTCTTCTGATCTCTGCCAGGCATTGCATGGCATGGTGCACTTACACACATGCAGGCAATACACTCATACACATGAAATAAAAATAACAAATAAAATACTATAACAACCCAATAATTTTGTAATTAAGATAATGTTACTTTTTTCTGAATAAGTTTGTGGAGGATTATCATTTTTTTCTTCATATGTCTGGTAGAATTTACCAGTAAGTACATTTTTTTTTGTCTGGAAATTTTTTTATTTATTTTATTTATTTTTTATTTTTTTGAAACATGGTCTTCCTGTAGCCCCAGCTAGCCTGAAACTCACTATGTAGACCAGGCTGGCTTCAAACTCACAGAGTTTGCCTCCCAAGTACTGGGGTTAAAGGCATTAAAATCTGGTGATTTTCATATTTGTAGGAAGGTTTTTTATTATTTACTTTTTTATTTTATTATTATTATTTTAGTTTTATCCTTTTTTTTTTTTTTTTTTTTTTTTTTTTTTTTNTTTATTTTTTATTTTTTTGAAACATGGTCTTCCTGTAGCCCCAGCTAGCCTGAAACTCACTATGTAGACCAGGCTGGCTTCAAACTCACAGAGTTTGCCTCCCAAGTACTGGGGTTAAAGGCATTAAAATCTGGTGATTTTCATATTTGTAGGAAGGTTTTTTATTATTTACTTTTTTATTTTATTATTATTATTTTAGTTTTATCCTTTTTTTTTTTTTTTTTTTTGGTATTTTTGAGACAGGGTCTCCCTTTTAGTACCAGCTGTCCTGGAGCTTGCTCCGTAGACCAGGCTGATTTTGAACTCACAGAGATCCACCTACCCTCTTCCTCCCGAGTGCTGGGATTAAAGGTGTGTGCTACCACACCTGGCAGGAAGGTTTTTTTTTTAAAAGAAGACCTTTCTTTCAATGTTTTCACATAACAACAACAAAAAAAGAGCCTTCATTTCTGTGATAAATGTTGGATTATCATCTGGGTTGTGCTTTTCTAGTTTTGTTTTACTTATTATTGTGTGTGCTATGGCATGCATGTGGCAGTCAGAGGAGACTCAGTGGAGTAAAATTTTTTACCTTTAGGTTGTGCTCTTCCTTGCTTTCAATTGCTGTGACAAAACACTCAGACCAAAATCAGCTTGGGGAGGAAAATGTTTATTTGGCTCTCAGTTCCAGGTCACAGTTCATCACTGAGGGAGCCCAAAGTAAGAACTCAGGGCAGAAACCTGGAGGCAGGAGCACAGGCCATTGAGGAACACTGCTTACTGGCTTGCTCCCCTGGCCCATGCTCAGCCTGCTTTCTCATACAATACAGAACAACCTGCCCAGGGGTGGCACCACACACAGTGGGCTGGGCCCTCCCACATCACTCAACAATCAAGAAAATGCCCCACAGACATGGCTAGTCCAATGGAGGCAATTCCCCAACTGAGGCTCCCTGAGCCCAGGTGTGTCAAGTTGGCACTAAAGCTGTCCAGCACAGGTGGTGCCAAGCTTTGAACTCTGGCTGTCACACCTGTGTTGTTGGGTGGAACGTGCCTTTACAGCCATGTTGTTGGGTGGAACGTGCCTTTACAGCCGTATTGTTGGGTGGAATGTGCCTTTACACCCTAAGCCATCTTGTTGCCTGAATTGCTAGTTTAAACACTATATTTTTCACAATTAATTTTCAGTTTTGACATGAAGTTGCTTTTTTTTATTTTTTACTTTTTTTGTTAAGTGTTCTTTTTAATTAATTAATTATTTTTTATGTGTATGAATGTACTGTCTGCATGTAGGTTGGTGCACCCGTGTCGTGCAATGCTGTGGGAGGTCAGAAGAGGGTGTGGTTCTTAGCTGCCATGTGGGTTCTGGGAATCGAACCCGGGTCCTCTACAATAGCAGTCAGTGCTCTTAACTGCTGAGCCATCTCTCTCCAGCCTCAATTTTTTCTTATTTTTAAAATAGGTGTGTTTTAAATATATTTCACTATTTTCATTTTATGTGTATAAATGCGTTGTCTGCCTGTATGTAAGTGCACCTATGTCATGCCATGCCTGCAGAGGTCAGAAGAGGGCATCAAATCCCCTGGAACCTGAAACTGGAGTTATGGATGATTGTTCGGTGCTATGTGATGCTGGGAACCGAATTCAGATGTACTGCAAGAGCAGCCAGTCCTCTCAACTGCTGAGTAATCTCTTCAGCCTGCTTTTTTTTTTTTTTTTTTTTTTTTTTTTTTTTTTTTTTTTTTTTTGTTCTTTTTTATAATATTTTTATTTTGGGGAGAAGTTTACTGTTTCAGTCAGTTCTTTGTCCTAGGTCTTTTGTTGTTGTTGTTCCCAGCAATTTGTATTGCTTCAAAATATGCATATATATATATATATATATATATATATGTCACACATATACTAAAATTATGTCATCTGAAAATAAACTGTGTGTTATTTTCAAATCATATTTTGGGATTCACACTTTTCCTTTTTAATTTTATATTACTCTAAAATATGCATAAGTACCCTTCACCCGTATACCAAAATTACAAAGCCTGTATATAAGTGGTAGGTTAATTCTAGAGCCTGTTAAGGGATTCACATTTTAAGAGCACAGTTGCTCTCAGATAGAAAGAAATATAATGTTAATGTTGCTCACTTTGCCTTACAACTAGGTATGTGGTGCTAGCATCCACGAATGAGGGATACCATTCATCATTTATTTTTCTGAAGCTGTGTTACTTCACTTAGGATAATGGCTTCTAGTTCCAATCATTTGCCTGTAAAGTTCATGATATCATCTTTCTTTACCACTGCATAGAACTCCATTGTGTAGACATAACACATTTTCTTTATCCATTTTCAGTTGAGAGGCACTTGGGTTGGTTCCAGCTCTCCTCTGTTCTGAAGAGAGCTGCAACAAACATGGATGTACATGTATCTCTGCGGTAGGATGAGTCTTGTGGGTATATACCCAGGAGTGGTATGACTGGGTCAGGTGGTAGGCTCATTTTGAGTCTTTTTCTTTTTTAATTAAAAAATTTTTTTTATTTATTTCTGTATGTGTATGAATGTATTGTCTGCATGAAAGTCTGTGCACCCGTGTCGTGCAATGCCATGGAGGTCAGAAGAGGGTGTCAGATTCTCCTGGAACTGGAGTTCTCCTGGAATTGGAGTTTCAGATGGTTCTCGGCCGCCATGTGGGTGCTGGGGATCGAACCCGGGTCCTCTGCAAAAGCGGTCAGCGCTCTTCTATTCTTTGACTTCTATTTCATGGGTTCCTTTTAAAAATTTTGTTTTATTGTAATTATGTGTATGTAACTCTTTCTTTGTGTATATGCATGTCTGTGCAGGTGCCTTCAGTGGCCAGAAGAGGGTGTCAGATCCCCTAGAGCTAGAGTTGCAGGCAGTTGTGAGCTCCCTTACATGGGCGATAGGAACTGAACACAAGTCCTATGCAAGGACAGTAAGCAGACCTGCCAAGCCATCTCTCCAGTCCTTATTTCATGGATGTTTTTGTCCTTAATTTATTTTCTTCTATCTACTTGGCCTTGGGTTTCCTTGGGCTATTCTTTCTCTAGCTTCTAAAGGTTATTACTTGCACTGCTTTCTTTTTGGATTCTAATAAATTCATTATAAAATTCCAAATTTCCCATTAAGCATAGCTTTAGCTTCATTTTACAAACTTGAAAAAACTATTTAGCTTTATTTTATGTGTATGAGTGTATTGTCTACATGTATGCAAGGGCACCCGTGTTGTGCAATGCCTGTAGATGTCAGAAAAGGGCATTGGATCCTCTGGAACTGGAGTTCAGAGAGTTGTTAGCCACCATGTGGGTGCTGGGTACTGAACCCAGGTCCTCTGCAAGAGCATCCAGTCGTCTTAACCACTGAACCATCTCTCTAGCCCAAGACATGGTCTCCCTGTAGCCCTAGATGGCCTAGAATTTTCTATGTTATATAGACCAAACTGGCCCTGATTTCATGGAGATGGAGATCTGCCTTCCCAGTGCTGGAATTAAAGGCCTGGGACACCACACCTGGATGCAAATTTTTATATGTTTTGTTTTTATTGTAATCTAGTTTTGCATACTATCTAATGTTCTGAAACTTATTATATTTATGAATTGATTGAGTTTATTGTCTAATTTCTAAACATTTATAATTATCTTAATTAGATCAGCTCTATGTGTTTCTAATTTGATCTTTAAAATTTTTTGAAAGACTTTTGCTATTTATATTCATCTTATGTATTTGAGTCTGTGCCTGCATATATGTAGACCACATGTGTGCTAGTAGCTGGAGAAACCAGAACAGGGCATTGGATTTCCTAGAACTGGAGTTACAGGTGGTTGTGAGCTGCCTGATGTCTGCTGGAAACTGAACCCAGGTCTGCTGAGGCATCGCCTCAGCCCCTCTAGTTTAATCTTTTAATTGTCAAAGAAAATACATTATGTAACTTCAGTCCTTTGGCATTTACTCCCACTTTCATTATGCTCTGATCTATGGTCTATCTTGGTGATGCCCTTGAAAATAATTTGTCGTACAGTAGCTGGGTATAACTGTTTATAATGACAAATGAGTTAAAGATGATAAATATGTTCAGTTGGCTTAATTCTTTGGATTTGCTTTCTTTGACTCATTTTTCTATACTTTGTTTGGAAGAGGGATGCTACATTTTCCACTCTAAAGAATAAATAATTTTTCTTTTAATTTTGGCAATATTTTATTAAAACTCCTTTCTATTTATTTATCTATCTATTTATTATTTTTTATATGTATGAGTGTACTGTCTGCATGTAGGTTGGTGCACCCATGTCATGCAATGCTGTGGAGGTCAGAAGAAGGCATCGGATTCCCCTGGAATTGGAGTTAAAGATGGTTCTCAGCTGCCATGTGAGTGCTGGGAATCGAACCCGGATCTTCTGCAAGAGCAGTAGGTGCTCTTAACCGCTGAGCCATCTCTCCAGCCCAAATTTTGCCAATATTTGAAGCAATATTTTTTATTTATTTATTTATTTTTCTCTATGTGTATGAATGTACTGTCTGCATGCAGGTCTGTGCACCCGTGTTGTGCAATGCCGTGGAGGTCAGAAGAGGATGTCTGATTCCCCTGGAACTGGAGCTTCAGATGGTTCTCAGCTGCCATGTGGGTGCTGGGGATTGAACCTGGGTCCTCTGCAAGACAGTGCTCTTAACCACTAGACCATCTCTCCAGCCCCCTTAAACAATATGTTTTAAAACACTGATATTTGGCACATACACATTTATGATTGATAAGCTTTCTTGATGAGCAATTTTTATTATAATAAATGTTTATTATTTTTGTTAGTACTATTGTGAACTATTTTATCTGCCACTATTAAGATGATAAGCATTTTCAGCTTATTAGGGCCACAGGACATACTTTCAACCACTTAAATTTTATATTTATCTTTCTTATTCATAACAATTAAATAGGTCTTGATTGAAAATGATTGTGGGGCTGTAGAGTTGGCTCAGTGGTTAAGAGGACTGGGTGCTTTTACAGAAGACCCAGGTTCAAATCCAAATATGCACATGGTGGCTAACAGCTGTCTGAAGCTCCAGTTCCAGGGGATTAGTGCCCTCTTCTTACCTCCAACATGGGTGCACCTACTTACATCCAGGCATAAACTCATACACATAAAATAAATAAATTAAAAAAATGTATTATGATGATCTGTGCCTTTTTTTGTTTGGTTTTGAGACAGGGTTTCCCTGTAGCCCCAGCTGTCCTGGAAATCACTTTGTAGACTAGGCTGGCCTTGAGCTCACAGAGATCTGCCTGCCTCTGCCTCCTGAGTGCTGGGATTAAAAGCATGTGCCACCACACCTGGTCAATATTCTGTGCCTTTTAATTAAAGTTTTTCACACATTAACAGTTAATGTAATTATTGGTCCTGTTGAATTTAGCTTACCATTTTATTTGTTTTGTGTGTGCACATGTACGTGCATGCATGTGCCTGCTCATGCATGTGTGTGTGTGTGTGGAGACCAAAGGACAACCTTAGGTATCATTCCTCAGGTGTCATTCACATTTTCCTTCATTTAGGGTTTTTCAGTGGCCTGAAACTTGCCCAGTATGCTATGCAAGTGAGCCCTAGTGAGTCTCCTGTTTCCACTTTGTGTGTTAGGGTTATAAGTGTGTGACATCATGCCTGGCTTATTATTTATTGTATGTAGGTCCTGGGGATCAAGCTCACATCCTTATGCATATAGAGCAAGCACTTTATCAACTGAGCTGTCTCCTCAATCCACCATTATAGCAAAAATATTCTTTAAACTCATCTTATTTCTTTCTTCCCCCCTGAGTTATTTCAGTATCTTAATTTTATTCTAGACATTTATTTGTTTGAAACATTAGTTCTTGGGCATTTCATTAAAAATCTGTTCTATGTAGGGCATGGTGCACACCTTTAATCCCAGCACTCAGGAGGCAGAGGCAGGCAGATCTCTGTGAGTTCAAGGCCAGCCTGGTCTACATAGTAAGTTCCAGGAAAGCTGAGGCTACAGGGAGACCCCGTCTCAAAAAAGACAAAAAATAGCTTCTATATATTCTTAACTTTTCATAGTTTGTGTAGCATTAATATAATAAACAAGTAGAAGTGGGAATAGAGGAGATAGCTCAGGCAGGAGGCTTTCTGGGGTTTACTGAGTCACTACTCTAGCTGAATAGATGGGCTCTAAGTTCAGAGTCTCAAAAATAAGGCAGATGGCCAGAGAGATGGCTTAGTGGGTAAAAGAAAGTTGCAATAAAATCTGATGACCTGAGTTCAGTCTTTGGGACCTGCATGTTGGAAGGTGAGAACTGACTCCACGATTTGTCTTCTGCCTAACATCCACACATCACGGCACATATGTGCACATTTATGTATATGCACACACTAAAATAAAATGAATTGAAGAATAAGGCTGAGAGGAATTGAGGAAGATACCTATTATTAACTTCTGGCTCCCAAGTGCACATGCACAGTGCATTCTGCATGTATATAAACATGTATACACATACACACACAAAGTAGAGATAATATAATCTATAGATACATTTACTTTCTATTATGCTAGTCTGTAAGTTATTGTTTGTACATATTAAATCTAAGCATATCATAAACCCCACAAGACAATGTTATATTTACAAGTGAATAATCACCTGCATCCTAGAGCAATTAAAAGATAAAGTATTCTGCATTTACCTAATGACTAGCCACTTTTCCTGTCACCATGTGTCCAAATACCCGTCAGGAAGCACCGTTAGGAAAGAAGTGTTTATTTTGGCTTACAGTTTAGAGGACACGTTGTGATGGGACATGGGGTGAGAGTATGTGTTAGGCTCTCCTTATCTCTTCATATCTCAATGGAACAGGAAGCGGGAGTGGACAGGAAGCAGGGATTGAGTATAAGACCTCAAGAGCCTCCTTCACATTGCCTCCCCTCCCCCAGTGAACTCCCTATTCCTAAAGGTATCACAATTTCCCCAAACATTGCCAACCCTTGGGGACCACGCCACATGAATCTGTGGGAGGGCATTTTACATAACACCATAACCATGTTATTGATCATGTGTGTAAATTGTCTTCATTCTTTCCTAAAATTCCAGGATTCCCTCTTATATCATTTCCCTCAACCTGCAGTACTTTTAGTAAAGTTCTGGTACTGACAAATTTCTTTGAGTTAGTCACTGTCTAAAAAATGTGTTTGTTTCACTTGTACTTTTGAAGGGTATTTTGCTAGATTCAGTTGTTTTGGTAGTTACTTATATTTTAACATAAAATTATTTTATTTATTATTTTTTAATTTTATGTATATGTGGGTTGGGTGCATGTATATGTGTCATGAGCATCAGTTCCTCTAGAGTTGGAGTTACGGGCAGTTGTGAGCCATCATGTGGGTGTTGGAAACTGAACCTGGGTTCTCTGAAGAGCAGCAGGGGCAAGTGCTCTTTTTTCTTTTTTGCTGCCAGCCTAAGAGGAGCAAGTGCTCTTAACTGCTAAGCCATTTCTCCAGGTACATATGTATATATTATGTATAAATATGCAATATACACTATATATATTTGTCTTTTTGAGACAGAGTCTCCCTGTAGCCATAGCTGTCCTGGAACTCACTATGTAGATCAGGCTGGCCTTGAACTCACAGATATCTGCCTGCCTCTGCCTCCCTAGTGCTGGGATTAAAGGTGTGCACCACCATGCCCAGCTAAATTTATATATTTTAAAAGATTTTATAAATATTTTATTGTCTTCTAGTTTTCATCATTTCTGATTATTTGTAATTTGAGTCATTGTTTTTGTTGTATGTAATGTGATTCCTCCTGTTAGTTGTTTTCATACTCTTTTACTTACCTTTGCTTGTCAGGAAGTAGGCTGTAAGATACTTAGGTATGTACCTGCTTGTCTGTCTGTACACCATGTATGTGCAGCTGCCCACAGGAGCCAGAAGAGGGCATCAGATTCTTTGGACTGGAATTACAAGAGGTTATGAGCTGCCCCATGTTGATGTTAAGAACCAAACCTGGGTCCTTTATAAGAGTAGCAAATTCTATGAATTGCTGAGCATTATCTTCAGTCTATCTCTTTGGCTTTGAAAACACTTTAAAGTTACTGAAATGTCTCAGCGCTATTACCTAAATCTTTAACATGAGTCAGTTTGTAGTTCTAAGATAAATGTATAGATATGAAAGAATTGTGAGTGTTTTGCTATGACTTAATATCCTGAGAGTCCATGTTGGAGTTTTTGGAAGATCCCAGAGGGCGCAGTCATATGAAAGGTTAAGAGCCTGACAGTTGAGTTTATTCGAGAACTTCTTTCCATCAACATAATCCCTTCCCCTTTCTACTCCTAAGTAATTCCCACAGTGTTAAGCTTGCATTTTGGCCTTTTTTCATGCTGTGTGAACCCATTTTATCCATTCCACTCTTATTCTCAAGGAGGAAGAGTCAGAGTCTAATAATCAAGTTGGGAGTTACCCTGACCATTCCAAGCACATAATGTCTTCTGTTCCAACTTTGGAGTTTCCTGTTCTTATTCCCTTTGCCTTTTTTTTTTTTTTTTTTTTTTTTTTTTTTTTTTTTTTTAATCAAGAGTAAATGAATGGAAAAAGCCTCGAAGCAGAATGGAGGAGCAGAAACAAATGAAATTCAGACCTGAAGATAACACATGGACAGCTAGAAAACCTCAAGTATAATGATTATACAAATTAAAAATGCACAAAAGTGTTGTAACACATGGACCATGAAATTGTGTGGACAGCTATTGGAAAAGAGTGTCAAACCTCTGCATCTAGGATAGGAGGAATCGGAGAAGAATCCCAAGAGAATGGATATTGGATCAGATTTCAATCAGAATTAAAAATAGATGAAAACTTGCCCCAAACAACAAAAGACAACCATACAAATACAGAAGTGAGCACATCGAACTCACAGAACAGAGCAAGAAAAAGAAATTCTCCATGCCGCATCAATAGGTAAAATGCTAGACAACCAAACACACAAGACAAAAAATCCTTAAAGCCAACAAGAGAAAAACACAAGTGACCTAGAAGGGGAAACCTATCAGAATTACAGACTGACTTCTCAATGTAAACTATGAAAGCAAGAAGAACCTGGAGCAAAGCATTCCCAGTGTTAAAGTACTAGAGAGTGTGCCAACCCAGGTATACTATTACGGCAAAAATGTGTGATTATAAGTTGAAGGAGAGAGAAAAACCTTCCATGACATAACAAGTTGTTGAAGAAGACATGTCTGGAAAACCAACCGTTCAGAGAATACTTAAGCAATTCAAAGGACAGAAGAAAGGAGCAACCATCCCCATGCAGCCTAGAAAGAGAAAAACATATAAGGCGATATTGCAGAAGTAGAAACTAAGCCCAAACCGCAAATGGGATAATAAGGCAAAAGGAAGCAACACACAACCTGTCAGTCATAACTTAAAAATATTAATAGGACTAAATTCCGCAATCAATTTGTTACTTGAGTGTATGCAAATAACTCCACCAGGAAAAACTAGAAAACAATTAGCAACTTTCAGCACAGCAAGTGGCAGGGATACACAAGAATTAACCAAAAAATCATGGTCCTCGGTTTGCTGTCTCTACTCAACACCAAAAAGCAACGAAGTCAAGCCTCTCCCACCACAAGCTGGAAGACACACAATACACCACAACGTGTCGAGCCACGTGCCTCTCCCACACTCCTTCCGCCACTGCTACAACCCACTCCAAGCCCGTCTAACAAACCCACACACACACACTACACCCACCTAGAAACCGAACTCTAACCAACGTAGAACCACCACCACACACAGTCATCCTGTACGTCACAACTATCTTTGACACCCCAACACCACACAAACTTTAAACCCTAACAGAAAGAAATTGAAGAGAGACATCAAGAAATGAAAAAACCTCTTCTTGCATGCTCTATGAGCTTGGGGAATGATTAACAGTTTGGGTAGTGATAGAATGTCGTCAGTTTCTGATTGTCCGAAACTCTTGTATGAATTTAACGCAAACATTGCCAATCAAAATCCCCAAGAGTTCTTTCACAGGCTTGGAAAAAAAATAGTCCTTAATTCATTTGGAAACACAAGATCCCCGAATGGACGGTGGCCAAACGACCTGAGCTGAAAAGGAGCTATGGCAGTTGGGGGGGGGGGTGCGGGTGGAAAGGCTATACTGGGTGGTGGTGTGTTGTTTGTGTGGTGATGTGGTGTGCGCTTGGAGGTCGTGATTGTAGCTTCAAACTCATGACTGGTCTATCAGTTTGTGGTGGGTGTTCTGAGGACAGTGTCATACGTTGTAATTTAGGTGGACTGGGCAGTGAGCGGTCCTGGTACTGGGCATACAAAAAACATGAGCTTTGGTTGTTGTGTAGCGCGTCGAGTTGTCGTCTGTGTTTGGGCGAGATTAAAAGGGGTCCGTGAAGGATTTGGGTGCGGTCTCTATGAAATCTGCAGTCCTTTAGTTGTGCCACATGTTTTTCTAGCGGTTTGGGTGGTCTCATCTTCGTGTATAATTCTGTGGACATGGGTAGGGGTTGTTTGTTGGTTGTGTCCAGTAAGACATAGTTGTGTGGGAGGATCTATAGAGGACAGGCAGTTGTCTTTAGGTCGGTGAGAGGTTTGGCTGGTCGGGGTGTTGGGGGCCAATATAGCTTGTTGCGGTGGAATTGCTGTCACCATGTTAGAGAGTGACAATTGAAATCCCCTACCCCTCTGTGTTCTTCACTCGCCTGTACAAGTCAACTTCCAACGATGATCATAGACTCTAGAACGTCGAAACCTGCTCCAACCTCTGATGAACGACTGGATAATAAGTGGTTGTGTAAAGGTTTGGCAAGCGCTGTGAGAGACTATAAGACTGTGAGCGTTTGGATAGGGGTGAATCGAAGTGACTGTTGCCTAAGATGGTGCAGTAGTGTGGTGGGTACAGTGGGCGAACTGGCACAAGAATTTAAGGTGCTGAGTGTAACTTGATCGAAAGTGGGACGGGGTCTAGAACTAAAAGGTTCTCGCCGTGTAGGCATCCAAAAAGATAAACAATCAGAAAGTGGAAGAGAAATCCACAGATGTGAGAGGATAAACTTCACCGCATGATGTCATCTGACAAGACGCATGTGATTTCCAGAATATATAAAACTACTCAAGTAAACAAATGGAAAGAAAACAAAATGACCCACTCAAGCAGAGATGTGAGCAGAGGAGACTGAACAGTAGACCTGTGTCACTAAGTGAGGATTAAGTATGGCCTGAGAAGCATCACCGGTTGTGTGTTTTTGTTTGGTTGTTGTGTGCGTGTGTGTGGTGCGTGCTGTGGTGTTGCAAACTATAATGTTCAACATTCACATGATTAAGGAACTGCAAATCAAAACCACTTTAAGATTCATCTTATTCCAATAAGAATGGCTAGGACAAGGAAAACAATGACACAAGTGCTAGGCGAGGTTGTGGGAAAGGAGGACACACTCATTTCCAATCTGCTGTGGGATACTGTAACTCCGCTGCAGGCCACTATGTGCAAAGCAGGTGGAGGAACCTGTGGAAGCATTTGGAATGAAGCTTGTGCCGCCCGACCCTCAGCCATAGCCTAACTCACTAGGCCTGTACCTGCACAAGACCACCCCACCACAGAGATATCATACAGCAGTCATGTTTTTTAAGCCTCTCTTCACAATCAAATGGAGCTGGGAACCAACCAAATGCTCCTCAACTGATGGTGGATAGAGAAAATGTGGTAATTCTACACAATGGAGTTCTATGCAGCAGTAAAGAAAGATGACATCATGAGCTTTCAGGAAAATGGCTGGAGCTAGAGGATACCAATGCCTGCGTGATTAGTAACACAGTCCAGAAAACAAACGATGAATGGTATCCATTCAGCTGTGGTGCTAGGTGGCCAAATTAACTTTGTTGTAAGTATTTCTTGTGCAGGCCCCTTGAGCTTTTGTCAAAGCAGTTGGGAGTGATTGCATATTGGAAACAACAACAACAACAACAACCAACAACAACAACAGAAGGACTGCATCAAAGAACTGACTGAAACAGTGAACTTCTGCTCAAAACAGTCACACTTCCACGATGAAATTGAGAAAGATTGAGAGAAGAGAACGAAAAGTGCATCGTTCGGGGTTTTGGTTTTTTTTGATTCAGAAACAATGAGGCTGTGGTGGGTTGGCGGGATCGGGGGACATACTGGCTTAGAGAGATTGAAAAAGATGATAATAAGGTTAAAAATAAGAAGAGACAAGTCTTATGTTGTTTTTCCCTCTTAATGTTTTAACATGCTCTGATGTAACCTTATTTTATCTAAATATCAATGCCAGTACGCAGAGGTGGACGCAGCTACTTCCCATGTTGAAGAGTGATCTGGCCGGGCTGTATGAGAATTCCGAAGTGTTTACTTGGTGCCCTAGGGCTGGTTCCTCAGAAATCATTCTGTATAGAACGACGACGACTCGGCACTTTGAGAAGCTCCCCACAACGATCTGCGCTGCCGTTGCCCCACTCCGACAAGTGCTAGGACATAAATAGTGCGTGTGGCGACCGATCTGGCTCTTGCCTGTGCTAAAAGCTGACATTTTAAATGGAATGACTCATACGTTTCGCCACATCTCGCATATACGAGGAATAGAAAGCGCCCAATATGTCAGTCCATTCGCCATGGCTACTTGTTCCTCTGTTAATCTTGAGTCTATAAATACTATTCCCATATCTATTATAGTAGCTCAGCTGCCTACTGGTCAAGCTGATCTTGCATACCTTGCACTCTGTCAATAATACCTTAGCCCTAAACTTTGAGGAAGGTTCATACAGCTCAGGAGCATCTATGAGAACTACATATAAATGATGAAAGATTCACACGATCACGCATGCTGGGTTCTTTCATCATAGTGATATTTATATTTAGTAAGATCATGTGTCTATCAAAGTCTAAGCTACCCAGTTGTCCGGCTAGACCCGTTCTCAAAATGACCCCCAAAGATTGTCATTCTTAGCCAGGTGTGGTTGGTGCACGCCTTTAACCTAGCACACGCCGAGGTGAAGGCAGGTGCATCTTTGAGTTCAAGTCCAGCCTTTTCTACAGAGTGGGTTCCAGGTACGTGGACACTACAATGGCAAGACCCATTTCAAAAAAAGACCCTCCACGGCTGGAGATATGCCTCAGCGGTTAAGAGCCCTCCGACTGCTCTTGCCGAGGACCCNGTATTTTTATTATTTATACCCGACTTATTACAGAAGTTAGGTTTTCTTGTTAGCTGGGACTTTAGAATATATCTGAATCCCTGGGCTGGAGAGATGGCCTAGCGCGGTTAAGAGCGCCAACCCGCTCTTCAGAGGACCGGGTTCGATCCCCAGCACCCACATGGCGGCCGAGAACCGTCTGAACATCCAATTCCAGGAGAACTCCAGTTCCAGGGAATCCGACACCTCTTCTGCACCTCCGCGGCATTGCACGACACGGTGCACAGCTTGAATGCCCAGACAGTACATTCAAACACATGCAAAAATAAATAAAATTGAAAAAAAAATTAAAAAAAAGAATATATCTGAATTCCATGGGGACTTCAGAATAGAAGCTTGCCTTTATAGAGATGTGCTTGCCTTTAACCTTCCACATTTGTAACAGGGGCAGTGACAATAAAACTATCTCCATGAAAGATTTTATAGAGCTGTTGAGTCTATCAATGCATTTTTACCACTGTAGGTGGAAATAGTTTTAAAGAAAGATAACCTGATCTGAGATCTCCCGAGACCAGCTGAAGTGCAGGAAGGTAGGTAGGAGCTGGGTGCTTCAGCAAGGCCGATTGTTGATTGACTTAGTATAGTTAGTCCATTAATCCAGTTGTCTTTGGCTGAATTGGCTTTTGTGGCTGTGGGGGCGGAGTTATCCTCGCAGCCTGGTATAAATAGGTGGTTGTGTGAGTCTTGAGATCTGAGATCTCCTGAGACTGGCTGAAGCGCAGGTACCAGGGCGAGGGCTAAAAAGCACCCCCCCAACTGGGATTATGAAGGCATCTGAAGGAGGCAAGCAAAGCAAGCCTTCAACACAGTGAAGAGGCATTTAGGACTCACATTGGAATACAGGCAAGGAGAAACCACTATGCCAGGAACATGAAGAAGAGACAACTGGGAAAGGGGCAAGATAATCCCACACCAAGCTCTACCTAACCCTATGGAAGATCCCTACAGTGGATCCCCCTGGGGATGGCCCCAGGACACGATATCAGAAACACAATTGGAACATATTAAAGAACTACAAGATCAATAAAGAACAAATTAAAAAAAAAAAAAATAAAACTAAGAAAGAGAATGAAGAACTCAAGAAGACCTAGAGAGGATGACAAACTCCGGAAGGAAGTAGAAACGAGTAGAAAATGAAAAGATCCCATGCTGAAAACATAAGGAAACCAACCAGCAGAAACAAGAGCTACAGGAAGAGAGTTGAGAAACTCCACAAAAGAAGAGAAGAAATACTAAAGAAATCAGAAGATGAAATGAAAAAGGAAATCAAACGCTCTTCTAATAAGGGAAAGGAATGGAAAAAGCCTCAGAAGCAGAATAGAGAAGCAAAAAAAAAAAAAAAAAAAAAAAAAAAAAAAAAAGAAAAACCTCAAGTAAAGATTATAAAAAAATTAAAAATGCCACAAAAGTGGAACAACCAGGAAATGTGGGACACTATGAAAAGATCAAAACCTCTATCATAGGAATAGAGGAAGGAGGAAGAATACCAAGAGAATGGATTGATCAGATCTTCAACAAATAAAGATGAAAACTTCCCCAAATAAAAAAAGACAAACCAATACAAATACAAGAAGCACATAAACTCCAACAGACAAGAAAAGAAATTCTCCATGCCGCATCAATAGTAAAATGCTAGACACCCAAATCCAAAGACAAAAAATCCTTAAGCACAAGAGAAAAACAACAAGTGACCTAGAAGGGGAAACCTATCAGAATTACAATAGACTTCCAATGTAAACTATGAAAGCAGAAGAACCTGGAGCAAAGCATTCCCAGTGTTAAAGTACTAGAGATGCCAACCCAGGTTACTATACGAGCAAAAATGTTGTTATAATTGAAGGAGAGAGAAAAACTTCCATGACATAAAACAAGTTGAAAGAAGATAGTCTGGAAAACCAACCGTTCGAGAATACTTAAGCAATTCAAAGGACAGAAGAAAGGAGCAACCATCCCCAGGCACCTAGAAAAAAACAATAAAAAAAAAAAAAAAAAAAAAAAAAAAAAAGAGAAAGAAAAAAAAACGCAAATGGATAATAAGGCAAAAGGAAGCAAACAAACCTGTCAGTCATAACCTTACATATTAAATGGACTAAATTCCCCAATCAAATTGTTTACTTGAGTGATGTCAAAAACTCCACCAGAGAAACTAGAAACAATTAGCAACTTCAGCAAAGTGGCGGATCACAAAAATTAACCTGGAAAAAATCAATGTCCTTCTTTACACCAACAAAAGCAACTGTGAGAAAGAATTCAAAGAGGACCTTCCCCCTCACAATAGCCTCAAAAATATAAAATACATAGGAACAAACCTAACAAAGGACAACCAAAGATCTCTACAACAAAAAATTTAAAACCTTTAAAGAAAGAAATTGAAGAAGACATCAGAAGATGGAAAAACCTCCATGCTCATGGATTGGGAAAATTAACATTGTAAAAAATGTCCCATTCTACACGTTCTAGAAACTCTTGTATAGATTTAATGCAATTCCAATCAAATATCCCCAAGAGTTTCTTCACAGGCTTGGAAAAAAAAAGTCCTTAATTTCATTTGGAAAAAAACAAAAGACCCCCGATAGCCAAAACAACCCTGAGCGAAAAGAGCTACTATGGGTGGGGGTGGGGTGATCACTATACCAGACTTCAAACTATACTACAGGGCTATAGTATAAAAAACCAGCTGGTACTGGCACAAAAAAAAGAGCCTGTTTGACCAATGGAATAAAATCGACGATCCAAATCTGAGCACTTTCAATTTCAGCCACTCATATTTGACAAGGGGGCCACAGAAGACATAATGGAGAAAGACAGAACCATTTAGCAAGTGGTGTTGCAAAACTGGATCACCATTGTAGAAGATGAAATTAAAACCCCTACCTCTCTCCCTGTCAAACAGTCAAACTCCAAGATGGATCAAAGATCTCAACGTGAAACCCAAACTCCTGAAGACGATGGAAAGAACAAGTTGGCAGCAGACATCGTAAGACATAAGGTGTAGGAAAAAACTTCCTAAAGTCAGACAGCACTGCACAAGAATTAAGGTCGACAACTGACAAATGGGACCTCACTAACTCAAAAGTTTCTGTACTCAAAAGAACACAAACAAGGAAGTGAAGCGAACTTCCCAAGAGTGGGAGGAAAACTTCACCGCAGATACATTTGACAAGCATGAGTTCCAGAATATCTAAACTACTCAATAAACAAAGAAGAAGAAAACCAAATGACCCACTCAAAAGATGGAGCAAGAGCTGACAGAGATGTCACAAGTGAGGAATTAGAGATGGCTGTGAAAACACCTTAAAAGTGTTCAACATCACTAATGATTAAGGAAATGCCCAAATCAAAACCACTTTAAGATATCATCTTATTCAATAAGACTGGCTAGGATCAAGAAAACAAATGACATCCAGTGCTGGCAGAGGTTGTGGGGAAAGGGGAACACTCATACCACTGCTGGTGGGAATATGTAAACTGTGCAGCCACTATGGAAAGCAGTGTGGAGACCCTTGGAAGCACTTGGAATGAACTTGCCCCCCGACCCATGCCATACCACTCCTAGGCCATGTACCCACAAGAACTCACCCCACCACAGAGATACATACACAGTCATGTTTCTTTAGCCTCTTTCACAATAGCAAGGAGCTGGAACCCAACCAAATGCTCCTCAACTGATGAGTGGATAGAGAAAATGTGGTCATCTACACAATGGAGTTTCTATGCAGCAGTAAAGAAAGTATGACATCATGAGCTTTCAGGAAAATGGCTGGAGGCTAGAAGTACCATGCCGAGTGAAGTAACACAGTCCCAGAAAAACAACGATGAATGGTATCCTCATCAGTGGATGTGCTGTGGCCAATTACTCTAGTTGTAAGTATTTCTTGTGCAGGCCCCTTGAGCTTTTGTCCAAAGCAGTTGGGGAGTGATGCATATTGGAAACAACAACAACAACAACAACAACAACAACAACAGAAAGGACTGCATCAAAGAACTGACTGAAACAGTGAACTTCCTGCTAAAACAGTCACACTTCCACAGGAGAATATTGAGAAAGATTGAGAAAAGAAAGATGTGGCGAAAATCCTCATGGTGGTGGTGTGACAGGCAAGTGGCGGGGATGAGACTGCTAGCTAGAAGGGGTGGCTGGGATTGGGGGGACACGGGTCAGATTGAAAAAAAAATATATAAATTAAAATAAAGAAAGACAAGCTTATGTTTTTTCTTTAATGTTTAACATGCTCTAGTAAACCTTATTTAGCTAAAGTATATGCAGTAAAGGATGCAAACATTGAAGAATGCCTTTAGAATTGATGTTTATATAGCCAAATTAAAGAGAACAATAGCCAAGTCCATGGACATGGGCGCTCTTTCCCTGGTATAGGAATGTGCAACCATGGTCTCCATTTAAAATTTCATCTTTTAGCCAGGCATGGTCGCACACGCCTTTAATCCTAGCACTTGGGAGGCAAAGGCAGGCAGATCTTTGTGAGTTCAAGGCCAGCCTGGTCTACATAGTGAATTTAAGGACAGCCAGAGCTACAGGGAGACCCTGTCTCAAAATGACCCCCCCCAAAATTTCATTCTTATGCCAGGTGTGGTGGTGCAAGCCTTTAATCCTAGCACTCGGGAGGTAGAGGCAGGTGCATCTTTGTGAGTTCAAGGCCAGCCTGGTCTACAGAGTGAGTTCCAGGACAGCTGGGACTACAGGGAAACCCTATTTCAAAAAGACCCCCCAAGGGGCTGGAGAGATGGCCTAGCGGTTAAGAGCTCCGACTGCTCTTGCAGAGGACCCGGGTTTGATCCCCAGCACCCACATGGCGGCCGAGAACCGTCTGAAACTCCAATTCCAGGAGAACTCCAGTTCCAGGGGAATCTGACACCCTCTTCTGACCTCCGCGGCATTGCACGACACGGTGCACAAACTTGCATGCAGACAGTACATTTCATACACACTACAGAAATAAATAAATTAAAAAAAAAAAAGAACCCCAAATATCCCCGGGTTTGATCCCCAGCACCCACATGGCGGCCGAGAACCGTCTGAAACTCCAATTCCAGGAGAACTCCAGTTCCAGGGGAATCTGACACCCTCTTCTGACCTCCGCGGCATTGCACGACACGGGTGCACAAACTTGCATGCAGACAGTACATTCATACACATACAGAAATAAATAAAATTAAAAAAAAAAAGACCCCCCAAATTCATTTTTGTTTGGCATTCATTCTAGCTACTTACTTGACATCAGAACCAAGTCTTCCTCTTTGTGTGCATCCCTAAAGCTCTTTATTATTTTTTTAAATTTTCATATGTGTATAAATGCATTGTCTGCATGTAGGTTGGTGTACCCATGTCGTGCAATGCCATGGAGGTCAGAAGGGGGTGTCGGATTCTCTTGGAACTGGAGTTAAAGACTGTTTTCAGCCACCATGTGGGTGCTGGGGATCGAACCGGGTCCTCTACAAGAGCAGTCGGTGCTCTTACCCGCTAGGCTATTTCTCCAGCCCCAACCCTAAAGCTCTTTAATGCTTGTAGTTGGGTAGGTTCCAGTTGTTTCTTTAGCTTCTATGATGGTTAATGATTGTCAGTGTGATTGGATGTGGATTCAACTAAGAGACACACCTCTTGGAAGACGCGTAAAGGTATTACAGGAAGAATCAACTAAAAAAGGAAGTCCTTCCCTTAAAGTGGTAGCACAGATATGAAGACAAAAAGGGAAAAGAAGGGCTCGCTTCGCCTGCCCACCTTTGCTCCTTGCTAGTGAGTGCATCTATTCTGTTGCCGCCACTGCCGTAGCCATCCTTCACTGACGTCAGAACCAACCTTCTTCATTATCCAACATGTATTGAGGACCAGCATTTCTCCAGGAATCTTCCTGGTCTTCAGTGCCAGATCAGGACTATTGAGGCATCAAGCTTTGTGGTCTGAGCCAGTCCTGTGTTCTCAGCCTCTTCAGCATGCACATGGCCAATTGTTGGACTACCTAGTTCTTACCATGTAATCCAATCTAATAAAATATGCTTTGTAACATATATGCATGCTGTCAGTTCTATTTCTCTAGAAAACCATACTACATATACCATGGCAGTAGGCATTAATGTACAACCTAGTATCATCCCATCTGGGCTTGTATCTTTACTCTGGCATTTATTAGCTATGTAGCCTTGGACATGTCACTGGGCCCCTCTCTCTGCCTCACCTTTTCTACGTCTACAATGGGTATAATTATATTCACCTTATCATGTTGCTATGAAGATGAAGTCAATACATGAATGGTTTTGGAAGGTTTTCCATCCTCTCCTCCTCTTTCCTTGTCCTTCTTGCCTCCTCTTTCTTTTCCCTTTAAGTCTTCTAGGTTCTGGTTTTTCCTGTGGTCCCTGAGATGATCCGAAGATATAATAGCTAGTTGGAGACATAATTCAGCCTCAAATTAACTTTCCTATCCAGAAACAAAACAATATTTTATTAAGTAGGTTCTTAATATATTTGAAACTCTTAATGTATATTCCTTTCATTCTCACAGCAACCACAGAAGGTAGGTTTCTAAGCTGTATAAACACAGTGGAAACTTGCCCAGGGACAGAAGATGCCGTATGTGGTTGGATGACGTTAGGAACTTTCTTTGTAGAAAGTAGAGCAAAAGGCTGTGTTTCTTGGGAGATTGAGTGCTGACCCCTCAGTTTAAAGAGCCCTAGGGGGCATCAGCAGCATAACCAATGAATTGGTGGCATTTCAGTCCTTTGAAACTTAATCTTGGCCTTGGTTATTAAGACTAACTCTACTAAGTATCTTTGGTGATATGTCCAGGTTCGTACAGGTAGAATGGGTGGGAGTGTCTTGTTTTTGGTGTGCATTCATTGTTGTCCAGTTGCATACAATATTCCCATTTCCACTGACTTGTTTTTAAATATTTAAAAAATACTGCTTTATATCCAGGTGTGCCAGTGCACGCCTTTAATCCCAGCACTTGGGAGCAGAGAGGCAGGAGGATCTCTGTGAGTTCAAAGCCAGTCTGGTCTAAAGAGTGAGTTCGGGACAGCTGAGGCTACAGGGGCACCCTGTCTGAAAAAGGCCAAAAAAATATTGCTTTATTTCATCTTATTGTGAAAGAGTGTATATATATATATATATTTGCTAGAATGAATATCCAGATAAGTATCTCTGAAAAAAGTCCACAGAATATTTTTTAAAAATCATTCAATGCTTTTTTTTTTTTAATTTTATTTATTTACATGTATGAATGTACAGTTTGCGTGCAGGTCTGTGCACCCGTGTCGTGCAATGCCGCGGAGGTCAGAAGAGGGTTTCGGATTCCCCTGGAACTGGAGTTCTCCTGGAATTGGAGTTACAGACAGTTCTCAGCCGCCATGTGGGTGCTGGGGATCGAACCCGGGTCCTCTGCAAGAGCGGTCGTCGCTCTTAACCGCTAGGCCATCTCTCCAGCCCTCATTCAATGCTTTTAAGACTCAAATTCTTTGTAAAAATGAGTGATTTCTAGGGGTAAAATTATGGGCTCAACTATATAACTCTTTGTTGAAAGGCATAGTGTGGTAGGCTGTTTTCCTACCAATAGCAGAGAGATTGTCAGCTTCTCTTTTCCTTTTTTTCCTCCCCCTCCCCCAGGGTTATTGCTTGGTATTCTGTGTAACATGGATATTGATTGCTGCCTATTGATTGGGGGCCGCAGCCATCTTACAGAGGGAATGATACGTATTATTTTTATTATACATATTGGAGGGAGATGTTGAATGAAGAGGAAGATGCTCTGCTGCAAAGGGAAAGTAAAACCAGGCCTCCAGCAGAGACGCGAAAGGGCGGCTGTTTATAATTTAGCAAGCTCCCCGTTCCTGGTTCCTGTCTCTGTCTCACCAATAAACAGAAGCGTTATTCATGCTGATGTGCTAAAAAGCCTCCTCACAGACAAGGACCTAATTCTGCATTTGGGGACTCTGCTGATTCTAAGTGCAGGCTCCTGAATGGGCCTCCTGTCTTCTTGCTCAGCCCTCACATGGGAAGGCCGAGTTCTTGGCAGCCACGTTCCTACCCCACAGCTCCTTTTGCTCTGCCTCTGCCTCATCCCACTCTGAACTCCAGACACACTGGTTTCCTCCGGCTTCAAACTGGTTTTACCCAGTTATTAACCCAATGGGAAGAATTAACTTTTATTAATTTTCATTGTTGTCTTGTGTCTCTTGAGATCCCTCCCTCCCTCCCTCCCTCCCTCCCTCCCTTCCTTCCTTCCTATGTAGCTCTATCTGGCCTGGAACTCACTATGTATACAAGACTGGGCTTGAACTCAGAGATCTGTCTGGTTCTGCCTCCCCAGTGCTGGAAATAAAGGTGTGTGCCGCCGTGCTTGGCCCTCCTGTCTTAGTATGACAGTACCATGAGCTTTGGGTTATGATGGCTGGGCCTCAAGTGTGGCTGTGGACAAGGAAACTTGAGAGGTGACTTGTAATTTAAGGAGATCATTTTGATGGGTGCAAACATCTGTAAGTGAACATCTGTAACATTTAGTACTGAAGCTGGACATTTATTTCAGAAAATAATAATGCTGTTTCTTTACTTGTTATGTATCACCCAGCATTGACTTTTGTACAATGTGCCAAGCTGTTTTGTTAACCATTTCCTCTTTAAGCTATATGAACAAGACAAATTTAAATATGTGATGGATAATCCAATTAGAGAAGTAGAAAGTTTTCTTGATGTTTTATATTGCTAAGTCAATAAACCGAGACACATAGTTCATGTAAAATATGTGAAATAATATTATAACTGACATAGTCAACAAATATGACAGAGAGGTCCACTGAGTCTAAACAACTTTTTGAGAAAGCATAATAAAATTAACTCTATTTGGTACTCATTTATTAGAATAATTACAATGTTGAGCTCTTAATACTGGATGAACTTAGACTGAAACTTGCTTTCATAAATAAAGTTTTACTGATACACGGTCCCATCTGAATGGTCGAATATTATCTATAAATATTCTCTTGTTATAATGGCAGTGTTACCATAAGGACTACATGGCCCACAATGCCTAAAGCACTTGCTGTCTGATCATTTATAGAAAAATCATCTAGTTCTCAAAATAGCCTCAGGTGACTATAATTATCTCCCTTTTGTATCATTATGGTTTGAATGTGAAATGTCTCCCTCAGGGCCATGTGTTTGAACATTTGGTCTCTAACTGGTGATGATTTGGAAAACTGCGGAATCTTTGAAACCATTGTCCAGCTGGAAGTAAGTCATGGGAATGTGCTTTGAAAGTAATATCTGAAGGGCTGGAGAGATGGCTCAGTGGTTAAGAGCATTGACTGCTCTTGCAGAGGACTCGGGTTTGATTTCCAGCACCCACATGGTGGCTTCAACTCCAGTTCCAGGGGAATCCAACATCCTCCTGACCTCCGCGGCATTGCACTACATGGGTGCACAAACCTACATGCAGACAGTACACTCATACACATAAAAAATAATAAATAAACAAAAAAATTTAAAAAAGAAAGTAATATCTGCTTCTGGTTCTAGCCCATGTCTTCTGCTTCTTGATCCACTAGAATGTGAGTAAGCTATATAGCATGCCCTAGCCACCATGCTGTCCTTGCCAGGATGAAACTGTGTGCCAAAAATATCCTTTTTCCCTTACATTGTTTCTATTGGGTAGTTTGTCATAGTGGTGAGCAATTAACTAACACAGAAAATATATAATGAGTGTGGGATCATTGTTTCTATTGGATAGTTTGTTATAGTGGTGGACAATTAACTAACACAGAAAATACATGAGTTGTGGGATCATTGCTATGATAAATCTGATCAAGTAGTTTATAGGCTTATCTACACAATGGAGTACTACTCAGTGGTAAAGAAAGATGACATCATGAACTTTGCAGGTAAATGCTAAGTGAAGTAACAAAGTCCCAGAAAAACAATCAGCAAATGGTTTCCCTCATTTGCAGATGCTAACGCCAAATCCCCAGATGAAAGGCAAGCTGAACAACATTATTGTTATATTTCTGTTTATCTGAAAGCAACTATGTTGTTATAATGTAAATCTCTTTTTTTTAAATGTATTTATTTATTTATTTTTAACAAATCTAGACCCGTGTTCCCGCTCATTCCCCTAATGTAAATCTCTTAATGGGCTCTAGAATCGACCCACCACTTACTTTCAGACTCGGTAATTACTGTATATGAGTAGAAAGTATGTATGAATATATATATATTTTTATTCTATTTATATCATTTATTTTGTTGAGACACAGTCTTACTCTGTGGTCTAGTTCAAACTCATGGAAGCTCTGCCTCAGGCTCCTCAGTGCTACAACTGTTCATGCTCACCCAAGCCTCCAATATAGTCTTTTTATCATTTATTTTATTCATAGTAGAAGAACCCAAATGTTAATAGTTGATGTTAGAGTAATATAAAATTAAAGGAGGAAAATGTGAATTCCTAAACCTAAAAAAAAGACTGAGAGAAAGATGCAGGATAGTTATGGCAGAGTGCATGATCTGGGGTGGGGTGGGGGGAAGGGAAAGGGGAATATATCTAAACTGAACTGAGAAATGTGTCTGAAATACACAAAACATCAATAAAAGCATTATAAAAAATGGTTCTTGAGAAGAATATCAGAAGGTTTGAAGACCTGGGCTAGAAAAGCTGCAGAATACTATAAACAGAACCAAATGAACGATTCTGATAGGAGTTAGAAGACCAGAATGCAGACATGCAGGCAGTAAGAGCTGTGTTCATGAGGTTTTGGAGAAGAACAACAACTGTATCAAGAATTGGGCTAGAGGCCATTTATGGTTCATTTTTGCAAAAAGTCTAGATATGTTCTACCTCAGTCATGAAAGTTTGAATTGGACTGAATCAAAAAATAGGATTGAGTTATCTGGGAGAGGAAATTTCAAGACAGTGTAACATTTAGGCTATGGCATGGTTACTGCTACCTGATTTTAGCTATTCTGTGGGCAAGAAGCATAGCAGAAAGATGTGAAGATAAGTGGTTTGGAAAGAAAAGTGTGAATCAGTTCAAGCTGTGAACCAGGCAGAAGGTTGTAATTCTTAAAAGAATTTAATGTTTATTTTATTTCTATGTGTATGAGTGTTTTGCTTGCATACATGTAAGTACAAAACATGCATGCAGTACCCATGGAAGCCAGAAGAGGGCATTTGATTCTCTGGAACTGGAGTTGTTAACAGTAGACTGTGTTAGCCACCATATGGGTGCTGGGAACTGAACTCAGATCCTCTGCCAGAGCGGCAAGTGGTCTTAACTGGAATCATCTTTACAGCCCTATGGTTGTAATTCGTAAAGGATTGACACCATTGAAACTATTAGCATCACTGGGAGACTGTGCTCTTTGATCAGGACAGTAGAAATGGTGACCTGAAGGTGAGATTTTACCTATCAGACTTACAGGTTGTAAAATAGAAAACACATTTAGAAAACTTTCACTTTAAAAAGAGATTGCTTGAGAATATAGAGTCTCCCTGCTGGAAAAGGGCCATCCAAGGAAACGTTTTTTTCCCCCATTCAGTTACCCAGGCTACATCTTGAGCTTGCAACAGAACTTGGTGTCCACCTCATGTAGTTTTGTAGGCACACAGACTGCAAGCTTTATGGGATCATGTAGGCTTGTAGCAAGGATCTAGAGAAAAAACTTGTGAGGCAGCCAAGCAACGTTCAGCAGGCTCAGATTCTCTCAGCAGAACTCCTCATATAACCATGTAGAAATCTGTAAAGATAAAGCTAAGCTGCACTGGGAGATGCCAGAATGTTGGACATGCCAGGAACATGGAAAGTCTACCACAGAAACCTGCAGGAACATGGAGTGTCCACCACAGAAACCTGCAGGAACATGGAAGTTCTACCACAGAAAACTGCAGGAACATGGAGTGTCTACCACAGAAACATGGAGTGTCTACCACAGAAACCTGCAGGAACATGGAGTGTCTACCACAGAAACCTGCAGGAACATGGAAGGTCTACCACAGAAACCTGCAGGAACATGGAGTGTCTACCACAGAAACCTCCAGGCCCTAAGTGGAGCCAGCACAGAATAAAAGCTGTTTGTGCACAGATGGCAAGACTGAAATGGTGGAAATGACCAAGTCTGTTGAAGTCAAGATGATGCTATAGTGAGTCCCACATGCTGGACATGGAACAATAGTCTTTGTTTTCTGTGGGGTTTTTGCTTTTCTTTGGTCTAGTCTGTCCTTGATCTCCTGTTCTCTTTGGAATGGGAAGTTTATTCTGTGACATTTTATAATAGCAGTACATAACTTGTGTTTCAATTTTCTAGATTTCACCATAAAGAGAGTGTTGTGAGTCTCAGATGAGACTTTGAATTCTTGAACATTGTAGGAACTGAATGCATTTTGCATCACATGTCAGAGAACCTATGGAGGATATTGGTAAAAACGCTATGGTTTGACTATGAATTACTCCTCATAGGTTTATGTGTTTGAATACTTAGTCCCCAGCTAGTGGTGCTGTTTTGAGAGATTGTGGAATTTTTGAGGCTGTGGCCTAGCTAGAAGAAATAGGTCATTGGAGTGGACCTTGAGGATGATATTACCTTCCCATTCCAGCCCAATCTCTTTTCTTCTTGATCTTCTATGGTGTAGATGCTGCAGCTGCCATACTTTTCCTCAGATGATAGGATCATGTCACCCAAATAATCACTCTTTCTTTAAGGTGTTTCTGACAGGTATTTTGTCAAAGCAGTGACACATATATACACACATATATATGTATACACATGCACACATACATATACATATATGTGTAAATATATATGCAGACACATACACACATACATATATGTGAAAATACATATATATGCAGATACACATGCATGCATACATATACATATATGTGTAAATATACATTTACAATATATATTACATTTATAATATATATTACATAACATATAATGTAATATGTATTACATATATTATATATGTAAATACATATATATGTATATATAATATGTATATCATATATACATATATAATATATACCTAATATATGTATATATTATATAGAATATAATATGTATATAATTATATAGAATATATAACATATTACATAATATATAATACATTATATATTAATAACATATTTATATATTAAATAATATATAATATAATATGTTATAAATTATATAAATATATAATATATTACATATATAAATATTATATATTTATATAATTTATATAATAAAATATATTACATATATCATATAAATATTATATATTTATATAATTTATATAATAAAATATATAAATATATAATATATTACATATATTATATAAATATAATATATATTACATATATTATATGTAAATACATATAATACACACACATATATATGTATATACCTTGAGCACAGATAGATTAAATAACCTACAAAGGTTGCACATTTGGAAGCAGATGTCTAATGATACAAACTCAGGCATAAGCATTCCACTTTTATTGCCTGTGCTTTTTACTGCTACCCCAGATTGCCCCTCTCATAGTATAAGACAAGATTCTAGTCATCTTGTAACTCGAAAAGAACTTGAAGTCATTTTATACTCTCTCTCAGCAGCCTGCTTCAGATTCTGTGTGGCAAGAAGAGAAATTGGGTTGAGTAGAAAGTGAAATAAGAAGTGACTGGGGGAACATTGGTCCTAGGGGAACCTGCTATGGACTGAACGTTTCTGTCCTCCTAAAGTTCATATGTTGAAATCCCAAATCCTAATCTGTTGGTGTTTGAGCATAAGGACTTTAGGAATTAACTAGGTCATGCAGTTAGATGTTCTCATTAATGGTATTGGTGCTGTTAGTAAACAAAACAAAACAAAAACAGAAGAAAGCATACTTTTCCTCTCAGCTACGTGAAAAGATGGGTGTCTACAAATCAGGAAGAGTATGCTCACCAAACATGGATGCCATCTGGTTCTTGGGCCTCCCAATCTCTAGACCTGAGAGAAATATATGTCTGTTATTTAAGGCACCCGTTTATGTACTCCTGTATATGAGCCCCACCAACTACCATAGTATCTATTCTCTCTCTGCCTTTTGGTCTTTAAAGTAAACTGCCTTGGCATGCGTTGTTTTTTCCTTAAAAATTTTTTTTCTATTTAAAAAATGTCACTGTGAGGTTTCTTCCCAGTGGCCTTAACCTCTTCTACCTGACATTAGCATCTTGAATTTCCATCAAAAAGTACCCCTCTACACTGTCAATCATGTGGACTCTGTGGGATTGATCTTATCTGGATTCCAGTGATAACCTCTGACTAGCTGATAAAAGAATCCTCTTCTTTAGCTCATTATGATTGGCTCACAGATGGGCACATGGATTAAACTATTGCTAATCAGAGTGAAGCTTACTGCCTGTGATGAAAATGCATAAATGCTTTCTTTTTTATGGAAGTTGATCCTTGAGAGGAGTCAAGAACTCTGTGAGGAAAGACCTGCAGTTCCTAGGTAGTTTAAAGATGGAGTTGCCATAGCCAGGCATGGTGGTGCATGCCTTTAATCCCAGCACTCAGGAGGCAGAGGAAGGCAGATCTCTGTGAGTTCAAGGCCAGCCTGGTCTACATAGCAAACTCTAGGCCAGCTGGAACTAAAGGGAGACCCCGTCTCAAAAAGAACAAAAATAAAACAAACAAAAAAACAAAGATGAAGTTACCTAGACATTGACCAGGGCCTGAAAATAGCTTTATTTCCTGGGATATTGTTTTATTTTGGATACAAAGCATCCCTCAGAAAACTTATATATGGCTGGATGTGGTGGTGTATACCTTAGTCCTAGCACTTAGGAGGCAGAGGCAGTGGCAGGCAGATCTCTATGAGGTTAAGGCCAACCTGGCCTATGCAGTGAATTCCAGGCCAGCTGGAGCTGGTGGGGTGGGGAGAAGACATGTTACGTGAATACCTGGTCCCATTTGACAAATCATGTAGCAGATCTAGTTATTAAAAAAAATGACTGGACTATGAAGGCTCTGAACCAATCAGTGACTCATCCCTTGATGGATTCATTATCTGATATCATCATTGGGAATGGGGGCCAAGTGGAGGAAGTAGGTCACTGGGGTATGCCCTAGAAAGATGCATCTTGTACCTTGCCTCTTCTTTTATTATTTTTATTTATGTGTATGAGTATATGGCTTGCATGCGTGTAAGTGCACTCGATCATGTAGTGCCCACAGAGGACAGAATGGGGCATTGGATCCCCTTGAACTAGAGTTAGGATGGTAGTTAGATACCATGTGGGTGCTGGGAATTAAACGTGAGTGAGTCCTCTTTAAGAGTACTCTTGGGGCTGGAGAGATGGCCTAGTGGTTAAGAGCGCTGACTGCTCTTGCAGAGGACCCAGGTTCGATCCCCAGCACCCACATGGCAGCTGAGAACCATCTTTAACTCCAGCTCCAGGGGAATCCGACACCCTCTTCTGACCTCTGCGGCATTGCATGACATGGGTGCACAAACCTACATGCAGATAGTACATTCATACACATAAAAAAATAAAATTAAATTAAAAATTAAAAAAAAGAGTACTCTTAACTACTGAGCCATCTCTCCAGCCCTCATCTACTGTTTTATTACCTCCTGGATGCCACAAAGTGAGAAGCTGTGTTCTACCATGTCTCTCTACCATAATGTTCCTCTACCATGATCTACCTTACCACAGGACCCAGTTATGGGGCTAAATCACCATGAAATGAAAAAATTTGAAACAATGTACCGGAATACATCTTTCTCTCTTTTAAATAGTCTGTTTCAAGTATTTGTCATAGGGGTGGTGGTGGAATCTAACACCCAGTTAGTTACATAAACCAAAAAACCAATTTTATTTCTTTGTGTAAATAAATTTGAGATTTGGGTTTTCTGTTCCTTGCTCCAAAAGATTTCCAACGGTAAAAGCAATAATCTGAATAAACAGAGAACAGGGGAACAGAGAAAAGAAATTTGTGGCTTTTCAAATAAGTACTTTAAAGAATACTTATTTTATATATGAGTGTTTTGTCAGCATGTATGTAAGTACACCTGAGCATGCAATGCCCACAGAGGCCAGAAGAGGGCGTTTATCACCTAGAACTGGAGGTATGGAATGTTACCCACCATGTGGGTGCTAGGAACTGAACACAGGGTCTTCTGCAAGAGAAACCAGTACTCTTTACCACTGAACCATCTCTCCGGCCCCTCAAATAAGTACTTTTGTGTCCTTGCACGGTGTTCCTGATATGTGTTTCTTGTTTTCACAGTTGAAGAGTTCTATTCTATTTTTCTTACAGAACTATTGTGAAGAGGAAACTGCATAATAAGCGCTCACAGTTGCATTTCAGGGTAGAGAAAACATCTCCCTGTAGGATTGTCCTCTTACAGAGCAGTGTCAGCTCTACTCTGTTCACTGAGGACAGCAAAGCCCTCCAGAGCTTTCTCAATCCTGTACACCTGGCAATGGAAGATGCCATTTGTGTATTGGTTAATAGACATTGGGGCTGGAGAGATGGCTCAGTAGTTAGAAACACTGGTCTCTCTTGCATAAGACCTTGCTTCACTTTCCAGAACCCACATGGTGACTAACAACCATCTGTAATTCCAGTCCCAGGGGATCCAATACCCTTCTCTGACCTCCACTTATACATGCAAGCAAAAAGACTTATGCACATAAACTAAAGTATAATAAGCCAGGTGTGGTGGCACACGCCTTTAATCCTAGCACTCTGGAGGCAGAGGCAGGCATATTTCTGTGAGTTCAAGGTGATCCTGGTCTACAGAGTGAGTTCCAGGCCAGCTGGGGCTACAGGAAGACCCTGTTTCAAAAAGACAAAATAAATAAATAAATAAAAGTGTTTTAAGTGTACACCTCACTTCATTAGATCTGAAGAAAGGCTCTTTCTTGAGTCTTTTCTGAATTTTCTTTGATTTTTTAAAAAAAATATTTTATTTATTGTTTTTATTTTATGTGTATGAGTATATTGCCTGCATGTATGTAAGTGTACCCATGTTGTGCAATGCCTGCAGAGTTCAGAAGAGGGCATCTGATTCCCCTGGAACTGGAGTTACAGAGTTATCTTCCATGTGGGTGCTGGGATATTGAACCTGAGTCCTCTGCAAGAGCAGCCAGTACTCCTAACTGCAGAGACATCTCTCCAGCCCGTTTTTCCTGAATTTTCTACTTGGGTCAGCAAGAGACAGATGACTAAGGGTTTTGTCATGCTGCCTTAGGCAGAGGATAGATGACCACACACTAGGGATGCTGGGGGGCACCTGTGCACCTGCACTGTATCTGTGTGTTTTCCACATTTATTTCTAGGTAAACATGCTAAAGTAGTCAGCAGGGGTGCTAGTAGACTGAAAGCAGATATCCAGGCTTCGGTGCAGGCATCTGCTTCTCTGTACAGTGACAAGCTGGGACTAACTGACTTAAGCTTCTGGAGGTCTCAGGTTTCCTCATCGACATCTAGTACCTTCCAATTGCCCATATGGGAATACAATGAGAGAATCTGGTGAAAATGCTTTCTACATTCGCAAAAATCCAGAAGTATCTTGTGGTGGTTTGAATGAGAATGTCTCCCATAGGCTCCAAGTATTTGGACATTTTTGTCACTGGTTGGTGGTGCTGTTTTGGGAGATCTTAGAAGGTGTGGCCATGCTGGAGGAAGCTTGTCACTCGGGGTGAGCTTAGAGAGTTCAAAATGCCTTGCCAATCTCTAGTAGCTTTCTCTGCTTCCTGTGCCTGCTTGAAAAATGTGACCCTCTGCTTTCTGTTCCAGCAGCTCCTCCCTCCATGCCTCCCCTCCATGATGAACTCTAATTCCTCTGGATCCATTAACTGTAAGCTCAAATGAACTCTTCCTTTTATAAATTCCCTTGGTCGTGGTGGCTCTATCATAGTAACAAAAAAGTGACTAATACACTCCTCATATTTGTAGACTTGATGCTTATTTACTGAAATACTTTGCAAAGGGAATTCTTGCTTGATGGATTGCATTTTCCAATGGAATATCTCACAGTGCATGGGAAATTTTAAGCTACTGAAGATGTTTAGAACTCAGTCATGTCATTTTTTCAGGGAAGGTCTATAGATCATCGCCATCATTACCATTGCCATCATCATCACCATCACCATCATCATCTTCATCCTCCTCCTCCTCATCATCACCATCATCACTGTCATCATCATCACCATTTCATCATCACCATCATCACCATCATCATCATCATCACCATCATCACCATCACCATCATCATCACCATCACCATCATCATCTTCATCATCACCATCATCATCTTCATCATCACCATCATCACCATCATCACCATCATCATCACCATCATCACCATCATCTTCATCACCATCATCATCATCATCATCATCTTCATCATCATCATTACCATCATGACCATCATCATCATCATCATCATCATCATCATCATCTTCACAACCATATCCTCATCACTGAGTTTTCACCAGTGCCATTTATCAAGCACTGGAAGCATATCAAGCAACATAGTTGACACTTTACAGACATTCTCTAATTTAAACCCTGGGATTTCCTTGAGTTATGATTCCCTTTTTGCATAGGTGAAAATAAACATTTAGAGAGACTGAGTTTTATAAGGTCATGTGGTTAGATGAGACCTGTGCTGATGTCTGTCCTCTTCTTTTTACTGTAGTATATCGCCTCTACTGAAGGGAGCTTCAGACCTGGAAGTTCTAATCACATTCCATGGCTTTAGCAATTCAACACAAAGGCTCCAGTCCAACTTTTTTCCTTTTATGTCTCAGTAAGTAATATTTCAACCCTCTCCCCTCTGATCCCACCCTCATTGCCAGATTCTGGAACAGTCTGCGTGTTTCTGGTCTATAGTTGGCTTCTCTCCCCAGGCGTTTGAGAAAGGCATTCTCCACAAAAAAGGAAAACACATTTTATTAAAGCAAACATGCAGTCCTCAGCACTTTTACTTATCTTATTTATACACTGCAGTGCAGCTTTCTATGACCTAGTGATTATCATTTCCCAGAGCTATCATCATTTTAAAGCTACCTGTTCATCCCGCTTCAGCAGATGGTACTGTGCTAGGAGTAAGAGCTTTAAAGAAAGCAAAACAAACAAACAAAGGAATGATGTGCGGTTGGGTCAGCTAGACAAAGACTCACTGCTTTGTCTCCTGACACTGTTACCTTTCAGCTGGGGATGTCAGGTGAGAGGTGACTCCTAGAGGTTGCTAACCACTGGGAAAGTTTATTTAGGTGTTGTGTTTTTTTTTCCCCCTCTGCTCTCCTTATGAATTAGTAGTATGAAATAGGTGATGAGCATACGGTTGGATCAATGCATTCTTTTTTTTTTAAATTTTATTTATTTTTGTATGTGTGTGAATGTACTGTCTGCATGTAGGTTTGTGCACCCATGTCGTGCAATGCCGCGGAGGTCAGAAGAGGGTGTCAGATTCCCCTGGAACTGGAGTTCTCCTGGAATTGGAGTTACAGACGGTTCTCAGCCGCCGTGTGGGTGCTGGGGATCGAACCCGGGTCCTCTGCAAGAGCAATCGGTGCTCTTAACCGCTAGGCTATCTCTCCAGCCTGGATCAATGCATTCTTATATCCAGTCTTCCCCGTTAAACCTCGGGTACTAGTCATTGTTTTCCTATTCATCTGCCATGGGCTTCTGAGTGCTGGCTGTGCGCAGGTGCTGCTGCTCTAGGTCTGAGTTCTGATTGCCACAGATGGTTCGATGTCCCTGGGTCAACCATTTACTACTTTTTGAAATCTCAGTTTTTCTTTCTATAAAAAGAAGGGCCAGGTCAGATTGCTGTTTCTTCTCAGAAACAAAAAGATTGGAGCTTTTAAATGTCAGAAATTTCTAAGGCTGCAAATAAGTCAGGCTTCTTCACGGGGCATGGAGTCCAAGGAGCCCTCCTGACAGGGTGACAATTCACTAGGTGGCCTGCTCTGGCTGGATGAGGGCCAAGCTTTCTCTGTTTTCCATCTCACATTCTCAGAAGGTTTTAATGCCCTAGAACAGTATTTTCCATCCTGTTTTCATTATTTGTCACCATAAAAGCCCTTTAAAACATTATTATCTAGTCCCCATCGCCATCACAAAATTTTACCATCACAAAAATACTGGCTATGTGGTTATGTTCTGGACCCCTGGGAAGAAGAACAGAAAGAACAAAGTTTCAACCCTTGGAACTTACAATGCCCTACCATATTGGTTTTGCTAAGTTTTTTTTTTTAAATCTATATAAATCGTACATAAAATATAACATATGAAAGTTGATAAAAGCACTATTTAAAAATTTTTTTTTAAATTTATTTTTGTATGTGTATGAATGTACTGTCTGCATGTAGGTCTGTGCACCTGTGCCGTGCAATGCTGTGGAGGTCAGAAGAGGGTCTCAGATTCCCCTGGAACTGGAGTTCTCCTGGAATTGGAGTTTCAGACGGTTCTTAACCAGCAAAGGAGAAAACAAGTCCGTATCCTAGCAAGCTCTCAAAGGCTAGCATATAATATAAAATACAATAATGTACCTCTTGTTTCTTTATTTTGATTATAGTTTTAAAATATTTTAAAATATATTTTGAGAAAAATTCTAATCAAGCATTTGAGACACCCCTAAGCCACAAGAAACAGTATTGAAGATTGTTGCTCTGCCATCCTCTGCACCCTGGTTCTTGGGAATCCGATGAAATGGTTCTGGGTTTATTCCCAGCTATGCCAACATAGCATCATGGGTAGCCCTTAGAGTTTCAATTTCATCATCTGAAAATAGATATTTGGATGGCTATTGACCTCACAAGATGCCTCTATGAGAAAGATCATCAGTATATAATGTGCTCAATAAAATTGAGCTCTATTTCTGTTTGCTTCCTGTATATCTGAGGAGTTTCTTCCATTGATCATGGAAACTCATGATTAGACCCTGACCAGATGACAACTGTTGAGGAACTTGTGGCCAATGAGAACAAAATGGACTCTGGCGACTCTAAATGACTGTTTTCCCTTTTCTGACATTGTTCAAGGAAAGGTATTATGCTTCCTGAACAAGTATTATCCTGACTGGAATCCTTGAAAAAAATAAAACACATATCTTTAAATGACAACTACCCAGTCTTGTGAGTAGAAACACTGATTATTATTTTACGGTAAACAAATAGTGTACTCTACACTGACAAGATGTAGCAGTACACGGCATTTCTTCTTTGGGTACATGATAGTCTGTGGATTTGATGTGTATTGAATATAGTGGCAGCTTTTAAGTATTAATTTCCATGCTTTTTTCAAAATCATAGTTTGGGGGTTCTTTCTATGATGATGGGCGATAACGACCTAGGATTTGATAATGAGATAATTAAGAATACTACTAACCACATACTGACTGTATGAGGAAAATGTAGAGAAATGAATCTTGTCTTCAGTTACTTCTGGGACTTTGCTGTAGTCATCAGTAGAACTGTCAATAAGGGCTCATGTAATGTGCATTCTTACCAGTCCACTAGGGTGAGAACCAGGAGAGATGATTGTGATGGTTAATGCTGTCAGCTTGACAGGATCTAGAATCACCTAGGAAACAAGCCTCTGGCCATGTTTGTGAGGGATTTGCAAGACTGGGTTAATTGAGTTGGGAAGACCCACTGCAAATTTGGGTGGCACCGTTCTGTGAGTTGGGATCCCACCCCACATAAACAGGAGAAAGTGGGCCGAGCCCAGGATCCACCTTTCTCTGCTTCCTGACCCGGGACACAATGTAAGCATCTGCTTCTGCTACAAGCCTTCCTGCCCTGCAGAGAGGAGCCATAGCTTCAGACTGTATCTTCAAAACTTCTTCAGTTGCTCTTGTCACATATTTTGTCACAGCAAGAAGTAAGTGACCAACGCCCTAGTCCTTACTATAATGTGTTCTCGAAAGGAAGAAGCTACAGGAGGACTGAGAACAAAGAAAAAAATGTGATTGGTTCATTGGGTTCGCTTTAACGCTTCTGCCAGAGGAAATGTGTATTTAAAAAAATTTTTTTGGTACGTGTTGACACCAAGAGTTGATAAAACTGAAGTTCTACATCATAAATTCCCATCTGGACATTCAGTTCTGAGAACCTGCATCCAGCAGTCTTATCATTTTGCAGTGAAGTCACAATCACTAATGGAATCTGCTAGCTTTTCACACACTGAAATTAGCTTTGATTCTTTCCCAAACATGTCTCAAAGCCACATGCACGCATTCTGTGCACTGACCTATCAAGCAGTCACTGCTATGGAGCAGGATGGTGGACCCATCTATTGGGGTTGAGAAAAAAAGCAAGTCAATTTTTTTTTTTTCAGGAGTGGAAACAAAATTCCTGAGGCTTCTTCTGCCCCCAGGAAAGGGAAAGCCTTCTTCTTCCTTCCCCACGAGGGGACAAGAAAGCAACTGTCACTTTCCTCTGCCACTGTGAATAATCACAGTCGTGCTCTAAGATCCGTTTGCTTCTTTAATATGAAAAATGATATCATGTTTGGATGAGATGCTTCCCTGAATACTTAGCATAAATTGAGCCTGTAAGCTTTTAACAAGAAATCCTGGACTGCCTTGCTTGAAACCTCTGGATGGAACTTGGAAGCATTGTAGGTTTCTTGATTTAGTCTCCAAACTAGCCTTTACCGGGAGCTTACTAAAGCACTCTTTGTTTGATATTCAAGAAGAGTTATCTGAGATACTCCTTATTTGCCTGTAATTTTTCCCTCTCTCTTTGGCTCATTCTCTCTGTTTCTGTTGCTTTCTTGTCTTTGTTTCTCCTCTTTCCATCTCCTTTCCTCTTTCTATCACTTTTCCCTCCCTCTTTCTTTCTTACATGTTCACAAACACACACACACACACACACATACACATACCCCTTTTCTTTTTCATCACATTCTTAAGGGACACAGTCCCATCTGAAGTATCGCGAAGCTGAAAGATAAGTACGCAAAAGAAGGAAATGCATTTTTTGTCACTCATAGTGACAATTAAAATGACAACAAGGCCGGGCTCCTCCATCATTGTTTTTTAATGCTGTCAGCATCAGCTTGGCCAGAATTATCCTGTCTGATGCATGAGTGGACTTAGTCATTTTTCACACTGTGTGATGCATCATTTCAGAGAGTAAATGAGTCTCCATCTCATTTAAATGAACATCCTGAAAACCTCTCTGTAGCCATGAGACAATAAGGTAGATTTGGTGGGCTGGATTGTATTCATAGATATTAAAACCTTTTTTTTTATAGCATAGATGATGATTTAAAGGCCTCTTAGTTATTAGGTTCTGAGTTCCTAAGAGGACTCATTGATAATTGTAGCTACTGACATTGGGATTCTAATATGTATACCTTGATGATTCTTAAGTTCTAAAGAACTCACAGAGGCTGCCAGGGCTCTTGTAAGGCACACAGATGGTTGGTTCTTTCTTGGTATAATTTGTATTCCTGTACCAGACAGAAGATAACCCTAAACTAGGCAGAGACCCTAATTGGACTTCTTTTAAAAAGACCTCTCCTGGAGAGATGGCTCAGTGGTTAATAGCACTGATTGTTTTGCAGAAGACCCAGATTTTGAGTCTCAGGACCCCCATGGTGGCTAACAACCCTCCCTCACTCCAGTTCTAGGGGGATCCAATGCCTTTTCTGATGTCTGTGGGCATTGCAGGTCATGGTACACTTACATAAATGCAGGCAATACATTCATACACATAAAATAAAAGAAATCATACGCATCTTATTCTCTGAGTGTTCTTTTTTTTTTTTTTGAGAGGTGATGTGGAGAGATGGTTACAATGCAGACAACACTGGGGCCACTACTAAAACTTTACTGGAAGAGACTGCAGTCTGATTATTCTCAATTAATTCCTTAGGAATTGGGAGGTAGTAGGCATTAGAAAGCCAAACTGACATGATCCAGCAAAGTCAACACATTTTCATATTCCTGAAGGCAGGTGTCATTCAAGATATATTTATTTCATTGTCCAGAGATCTGTGGCATCCTCCTCTGAGGTCTCTTTTGTTTTTGTTCTTGTGCTCATTTCTCAAACAGTTAATCTCTTTTAAGGCTTAACTCAAATATTTATTTTTTAAAACTGATACCTGATCTCCTGGATGGGCCTTCCCCATAGTTGCTGGCATTTGCTGTATTATATTCTAGATACTGGTTTCTTTCTCTCTGCCAGCCATTCGCTCTTATGGCAAGGGTGAAGTCTTCCCCATATCTGTATCTGAGTGTCTGGCATGGCACCCTCCTCATTTTAGGTGTTGGTGAATACTGAATGCACTCTCCTTGAAGACCAATTTGGGAAAAGTCTTTGAGAAAAAGAAGTATTTTTTGAGCTCCCTGCGTTAAGCTTTTCTCCAGCTTTAGTTCAGGTATGTGCTTGGAAAAAAAAAAAAGACCAGAGACCATGGGATGGAGAAGGATTATAAATTATTTAAACAAAGCCAAAGGATGCTGAACATCCCTGAGAAGTCATCAATCCTAATTTAATAGGAGTGAGAGATGTTTCACAATTCAAACGCTGGCTTTCTGGTTTTGAGGGTAATGCCGTATTGACCGATTGTTCATGCCCAACATTTTTTTTTTCCTCCCCTTTTTCATCTGTGAACAACAATCTCATTGATGTTGGGAGATGTTCATGGACGTTGAAAGCATTTCACTTTGTTGTTTAAAGAAGCCTTTGTCCTCAAGGCATGAGATTATTCTTTCACATGAGGTGGAAAGGCAGATGAGAAAGCCTCCTTCTGTCCTTGGCTTCACATTGTAGGGACTCTTTCTTGTAGCAATAAAAGCCTTTGGAAGAGACCTTTCATTATAAGACCTTCCTGTTAGGTACTGCACACGAGGATGGAAGCTAAATCCCAATTTACCCTGCTATATTTCCCAAGATTTGTTCCCTGGCAGCATAGGCACTCTGTGCAAGCTCCATCAGGCCAGTGCAGACCAAACCAGAGGATTTGAATATTAATGCCATTCAGGTTCCTTGTGAGACACTGCCTGCAAGTCTATGCCTGAACCCGAGAATAAAGAGGAATCAGGAAGACGAGCACAAATCATGCCCAACTGCCCAGCTCTCTAGGAGGGTGTGGAGAATGCTTTCTGGAGGGATGTGTTCATGGCATAATGAAAGCTTGTCATTTAGGAGACAAAATAAAATCAGCTTCCCATGTAGTCAGATACATTCCTGATGTGATTCTGGGTCTCACAAAAGAATGTTGTAGTTTCTTTCCACTCACATCAAGCATCGAAATGTTGATCTGAAGAAACAAAGAAATGGAAAAAGAAAAATGAGTTTGTTGTCAAATTGAAACACCACGGTTCTGTGTTGCTGGTTGGTGTGTCTGCAATTCTCATCTGCCGCCTGTGTGTGTGTGTGTGTATGTGTGTGTGTGTGTGTGTGTGTGTGTGTGTGTGTGATTTTCCCCCTCCAAACCTGCAAAACATTGCAAAACTGGATTTAAATATTTCAGGCGGACTGCACCCGGCATTTGCATTCCTCTGACTTATTCAGAGAAAAGACATCTGAACAGAAATACTGCAGATAAAAGAGAAACCATTAATCCAAGGAAGATTACTGGCACAGAATCTTTATCCTGTATCCTTCCTGAAATGAGACAAAGATCTCACTATGTACATTCCTCTGGCTTAGCTTCAGATAGTAAGCAATATAAAAGTGTAGAGATGGGCCTTTTTAAAGGCACACTGCATTTTGTCTGAGTCTTGGAGCATCATCCTTCTGTTGGAGTCTTGCTTTCTTGAGTGTCTTATTTTCTTCCTCAGGGTCTTCTACCCTTGCTCTCATTCCTTTCATAGTAGTTTTCTGTCCTCCTTGCCTTCCCAAGGACGTTAGGGTTGACTTTTAAACAATTACTTTTTATTTTATGCGTGTTTTGCCTGCAAGTATGTAAGTGCACAACATGCATGCAATGCTCATGGAGGCCAGAAGAGGGTGTTGGATCCCTTGGAACTGGAGTTATGGACTGGTTGTTAGCCACCATGTGGGTGCTGGTAGCTCAGCCCAGGTCCTCTGCAATAGCAGGCAGCACTCTTAACCACTGAGCTGTCTTTCCAGTCCATAGTGTCGACTTAAAAAAAATAAATGTTGCCGGGCGTGGTGGCACACACCTTTAATCCTAGCACTTGGGAGGCAGAGGCAGGCGGATCTCTGTGAGTTCAAGGCCAGCCTGGTCTACAAAGTGAGTTCCAGGCCAGCTGGGGCTACAGGGAGACCCTGTCTCAAAAAGACCAAAATAAATAAATAAATAAATAAATAAATAAATAAATAAAGTAAATGTTACATAAAGTCAAGGGTACTAAATGCTCTAGATCCTTGGATGGGTACTAAATATCCTGGACTAAATATAGGTAGATAGATACTAAGTGTACCTAACTACAGCCAGATTCTCAGTGTAATGCAGTAATTCTTGGACTCCAGGCATAGTTGTTTCAGAGAAATGGGCAAATGCTTGGCCTTCGTATCATATCACACATGCACATTGTCTTAGTTATTTACCCTGACAAACAGCTTAAGGAAGAAAAAGTTTATTTTGGCTCAGTTAGAGGTTACATCATGGCAGGAAAGTCAAGAAGCGGGAGCTTGAGGGAGCTGCTCACATGTACCCACAGTCAAGAAGCAGAGAAACAAGACAGGTGCCCAAGGACTGGGCCAGTTGCTTCTAGAACGGGTCTTCCCATCTCGCTGAACCTAATCAACAGAATCCCTCACAGGCATTCCCAGAGGCTGAGCAGCTCCTCCCAGGTGGGCCTGGAGGCTTGTCTCTCCGTGATTCCAAGTCCTGTCAACCTGACAACGCTAAGCACAGCACACAGAAACCCAGTTCCTTTTACAAAGCTTTGGGGGTAGAAACCATATAAAAATATAAGCGGTAGCATTTTAAGGCATAATATTGAAAGCAAGTTGAATATAAAATTAAATAATTTGAGGGGATCATCATCTGTTTACTAAGGACAATTAAGTTGCCATTTTTTTTGGTACTTTTGAGACAGGGTCTCCCTTTAGTCCCAGCTGGCCTGGAGCTTGCTCTATAGATCAGGCTGGCCTTGAACTCACAGAGATCCGCCTGCCTCTGCCTCCCAAGTGCTAGGATTAAAGGTGTGTGCCACCATGCCTGGGCTAAGACAGTACTTAGCCACCATGTGGGTGCTGGGAATTGATCCTGGGTCCTCTGCAAGAACAGTCAGTGCTTTTAACTGCTGAGCCATCTCTCCAGCCCCAGGTTGCCTTTTTTTTTAAGAAGGACTTCTCCTGCCTCCTTACCAGAGGCCAAGCACAGTAACAGACGTTATCCTTGTCCACACTGTGCCAGATGCTATTCAAAAATCACATCACTTAATTCTTAAAAACAACCGGCAAAAGAAAGTGCTACCTATTAGCATTTCTGTTTTGTAGATCAAACAAATAAAGTTTAAAGGAGACTAAGAACTTTAGCCAAAGATATGATAATGGGTTCTGAATTTGAACCTCAGGTATGAGCCTAGACTCTAAATGATTTCCAATGCATTATCAGCTATTGCAGTGCCCTAGTCTAGTCAGGCTAATGCTCCACTTCAATGTTTCTCCATTTAAACCTTTCCACTCTACATGGATGAGAATATGCACAGTTACAAATGCTTTACACACAAACTATTTTAATAAGCTGTTTCAGGTTTAATGATCTTTGTTGTCATTTCCTAATGAATTTCTCCAGGCTATAGGTCAAGCTCAGGACCTCTTATTTATGCTAACAACCAGCAACTGGTCCTCATTCTAAGCCTTTCTCTGAGGGTTCCGTAATGGAGAGAGTGCCAATCTGAATTTTCAACAGAGAAATGGCTCTTTTCTGAGTTGTCTCTGGCACTGTGTTAGACTCATTTATGTATAGAAAGGTGTTAGTGCATGGGATGGGTCAAACCCCAAAGACAGTCCATGCCTTCTGCAAATGAAAGGGGCAGTGTTGATAAACAAGATGATAGTTTAAAGAAGGCGTTGGCAAAGCGAGGAGACATTCAGAAGCAGTGATGCTTTGTGGGACGTATGATCTCTTTTGTTAACTATGGAATTCTGCCATTATAGTGAAAAGTAGCTAAAGACATTACACAAATGAATGAGCAAAGAAGTGCTATAATAAAGCTTTATTTATAAAACCAGACATAATTGGCTAACTCTGGATTTAAAGAGCCAAACATCTTGATCAAGAATGATAGTAACAGCTGTTTTATTTCAGTGAACCTTCTTTTTTTTTTTTTTTTAAGACAGGGTCTCCCTGTAGTCCCAGCTGTCCCCCACTCACTAGACCAGGGTGGCTTTGAACTCACAGAGATCTCCAAAGTGCTGGGATTAAAGGCGTTCATCATCACGCCTGGCCAGTAGACCTTGATAACCCAAGGCCAGCAGAATTTAGGAAGGACACAATGGTCCTTTGTGGTCACTGTCTCTTTTTAAGACTACTAGAAAAAATATAGTCTAGGATAATGGTGCTGATGATAGTGATGATGATGACGATAGTTATTAAATTAATGATGGTATTCACAACCATCTGAAATTGATGTAAGCAATTTTATCTCTAGCAATAATTAGAATTAAACTCTCCTATGACCATTGTGCTTGCTGAGCTGGCAATTGTCATTGGCTACTTTAAAAATAATGGATTTCCAGCCGTGCGTGGTGGCACACGCCTTTAATTCTAGCACTCGGGAGGCAGAGGCAGGCGGATCTTTGTGAGTTCAAGGCCAGCCTGGTCTACAGATCGAGTTCCAGGACAGCTGGGGCTACAGGGAGACCCTGTCTCGAAAAGACCAAAAAAAAAAAAAAAAAAGAAAAAAAAATGGATTTCTATATGGTAGTAATAGCAAAAACTTACTGTATCCAATTTAACCTGGGGAGTATGATCGCTTTCTGGAGATAGACCCATGTCCCTTGTACCTCATCTTCCTATACTTCGCATTCAGGTATGACATTCAGTTGCAAGAAATTATTCAGTTTTGAATCACTCTATTCAAAGATTTTGAAGCCTAAAGTTCTCCCATGAGTGATGAACACGTGGACACGCTTTTAGATGGAATTTCTGTGATTTAGTAAAGCCCCACAAACCATGCTGGAGGTTCAGGCATCTCTAAGCTTGGAGGAGCTCCCGTTTCCCCAGTGAGGTTTTTCATATCCAAAAAAGGATCCTTACTCAGATAAAGAGAGCTTGCCTTTCTTGTTTCCGTTTGGAGAGATTTCTTAGTTTGGTTATATATTTTAAAACCCTCTAATAAAGATTCTTCTTGAAGTACCTTTGAGGTAACCTCTTCTGGTTAGGAACAACGTTAGAACTCTTGAGGTGATGGAGAATTATGCCAACCAGGACCAAGCTGTTATTATTTTGTTGATTTAAATTGACAGGAAAGTGAGGTCATATCAAAGTCTCATTTCTCCTGTAATTTAGAGGCTAGGAACCACGATGGCTCCCCTCACCCCTTTAACATTCAAATTATCCATTCAGAGTGATGTGATTTCAGTCTGAAGCTGGAGATCACAGTAATAATGTTGCTCAGTATGAAGCACTTATTTACAGGGTAGTCTTTGCCACTTTTAATTGCACTTTCCCCTCATGGCCCTATTAATTATCTCTCTAGCTCCTCTTAGATCTTGTCACGATGCCAAATATTGAAATAGAAAGGCTTATTTATTTCCAAAAACATTAAGAAAAGAACTGGCCTCATGACTTGTTGTTTGGGCTCTTAAAGGATCATAATTTCAGAAGGCAAGAGGATACTTTACAAAAATAGAATTTTCCCCCTGGATTGCCCATTGGGAATGTATACTCTTGGCATATTACTTGTACAGATGTACAGAGCATTTCTAGACTTCATGGATCAGGGTGTTTTGTGAACCTGGTGAAAGTATAGTTTCCAATTATGAAGCTCCTTTGTTTGACGATGGTCAGTAGTCCCAAACTTTCATGGCATTAAATGTCATTTCCTTAAATATGACCCCAGTCTTATCTCTGACTTTCCTCTTAGCCAACAAGTCTCTTTAGTGGGCCCAGGCTGGCACCAACACATCTCAGTTATATACCATTCTTCTATTTGGAATATCCCTGTTTTTTTTTTTTTTATTTTATTTTTTTTATTGATGCTTTGTGCATTTCGTATATCATTTTCCAATTCAGATCAGGCATTTTTCCCTTTTCCTTCCCCCCCACTCCCACCCCATCCCAGATCATGTATTCTGCCATAACTGTCTTGCATCTTTCTCTGTTTTTTTTTTTTTTCCTTTTTTAGCTATAAGTGATAATCCATGAGTACAAGCATCCTTCATGCAAAACCAATCTACAGGCTGTTGTATCCAAACCCCCACAGCCCCACCATCCAGTGGGGGGTTCAATCAAGTCGATCAAATGAGTGTCCAGACTACATCGCTGTAGTTTCACCATTCACCCCAATCGGAGCCTTTACATTCTACCACGCCCCCTCTTCCGCAGGTTGTTCCCTAGGCTTAGAAAAGGGGCACAGGTGGATGAGAAGTAAAACAGTCCACTCTCTCTGGAGCTGTTGACTTGGACTCTGGTCAATTCTGGCTGTTTCCTTTCATGGGCTGACAGTTTGTCCAGGGGTAACCTTTCGATCCTACTAATGAAGCACAAGCAATTAGATATATAGGTATTTAAGCAGCACTAATAGTTATGGTAGGTTACTTTGGCATAGACACATATGTTTGGATGATATGTTAATCCATGAATTACATTTTTCCCCCCTGTTAAATATGACAGGGTCTTACTGTGGCTTATAACATCTCCTAACCTGTAAAGGATGTAAGCTGAGATGTCACATACAATCTCTCAAAACTCATCAAATTTTACATTTGTAATGGAACATTTTAAAACTCTCCTCTGACTCTACAGAGTGCTTGAACTGTGTTGGTTTCATGTCTTACCTTTTGTTACAGCCATTAGGAAACTTAAAAAAAGTTTTTTTATTATTTTCATTTTATGTGTATGAGTGTTTTACCAACATGAATATAGGTGCACCCATGTGTGCAATGCCCATGGAGGCCAGAAGAGGGCATTGGATCCCCTGGTTTGGAGTGAAGGATGGTTGTTAGCTGCCATGTGGGTCTGGGAACAGAACCTGGGTCCTCTGCCAAAGTAGTTACTGCTGTTGACATCTCTCCAGGCCCCAGTAATCTTTTTAAAAACAAATTTATTTTATATTATGTGTATGTGTGGGTGCTTGGATAAATGTTTGTGTACTGGGTGTGTGCCTGGTGCCCATGGAGGTCTGAAGAGGGTATCTGATCCCCTGGAACTAGAGTTCCAGGAGGTTGTGAGTCACCATATGAATGCTGAGAACTAAACTCAGATCTTCTGGAGCAACAAGTGCTCTTAACTGCTGAGCCATCTCTCTAACACACTAGCTCCCTTTGGAGACAAAGTTTTACTTTATAGCCCTGGCTGGTCTAGAACTCTTTATATAGATAAGGCTACCTGGAACTTGGAGAGATTCACCTGCCTCTGCCTCTTGAATGCTGGAACTAAAGGCATATGCTACCATACTCAGTTGTAATCTTGTCTTCATGCTTGAAACTTTATTGGATACTCTTTGAAGGCAAGATGGTGCCTACACAGTACTTTGAAACTGTGTTGTGCAAAGTAGATTGCTACTTAGGTCATGCGAACTCAGTAGTAGCAAAATACTTGAGTTCAGTTCTTGAGGATCTATTCTGGGGGAAGGTTGATGGTATAGGAACTGTTTTGAAAAAACAAGTCTGATTGTCCTATTTTGGCTTTGAACACTAGGAATGAAGTTTAGAAAAAAAAAGAAACAATCCAAACATCATGTTTAGGAAATCCTATTCCTCAGCTGGAGATGTACAAGGATATGATAAAAATGGGGAAATCATTGACGATAAACAACAAAAACAAAATTCTTTGTGGCTAAGAGATAACATGGGACAAATGTATATAGAGAGGTCATTTTTGTCATTCAAAATGTCAGTAAGCTAGAGAGGACAGTTTGCTGCTATATCCGTATCTTCTAAAGATGTCTCCAACCTTCCTGTGTGACAGGAAACCCTTCGCACTGAGTGTGAGGGCTTGCCTTTGTTTTGCTTTTTAAGAATCCTTTCAATCCTAAAATTTACCCTTCTCTAACTCTTAGGGCAGTTGAATGTTTTAACTGAATTATCTCAGCAGGATGTCCTGAGCTTCTTGGGAGGTTAGCATGCCTGCAAACATTTGGCTTAGAGGAATTTTAAAACAACAACGTGTAAGGAAGGTAGTTAAAATTTCAGAAGTCAGTAGAAGCTGTGTGTGTGTGTGTGTGTGTGTGTGTGTGTGTGTGTGCACATGTGTGTGTTTATCTATGAGAGTGAATTGCTCTCTCTGGAATGTGAGAGCTAAGGTTCTCTAGCAACTTGTTTTTCTCTTTCATGCTGATTATACACTCGGATTCAATATGTAATAAAATGCATATTATGTTGTCGCCAGAATATTTTAGAGGAAACTGAACGTTCTTTCCCTCATGAGTCAGCATCGTATTACACCATAGAAAGAAGTGACCTCACAGAGAAACTGATGGCATTGTAGATTATTATTATTTTTTAAAATGGACTTACATTTTTTTTTTTCAGTATTCTAAGCTTGAATCATCAGCTGAATAGCTTTCCTTTTGAATGTGTATTTTAAGTGCTGGTCATGGTTGAATGTTAATAATCAGTCTGGCCATTGATCTCAGAAGACACAGAGAATCTTCCCAAATCCGCTGACTGCTGTGTTTAATGCAATTTTATTTTTGTCCTTGGTGTGCAGAAGGAAAAGAGGACAGTTACATATGTGTGGGATTTGTTTGTTTTTGACACTTTGACATTTCTGACTTTCTTTTTTAAATCTGTTCCCCCCAAGCACATTCCTGTCCTCCATCAAATGTGTAATACATGCTTCTGCTCTGTGCCACGTTCAGTGCTAAGAGCTGGGATGTGTCTGTTTAAAAAAAAAAAATAGGCCTCTTAGGATTCAAATAAAGAACAACTTCCAAGAAAGAATATGCTTCAGACAGTCCTCCCATAGCTGTTCTTTCAGAGCCTCTGGCCTCATGCAAACCTTCTTCCCTTCTTTCTAACCCCAGAGCCCCACAGACCTTTGTGTGCCTTCGAGGTCAGCTCACAGATGCAGCCCTGGGACATGCTCCTCTTTCTCTACATTGTACTTACAAGAGACACGGGGGCCTTTTTACAAGCGCATGGGGCTTTTTATAATTTTTTTTCTTTTTTCTTTTTTGATTAGCATCTGCACAAATGGCCTGAGTTCATTGCTTTAAACTAACTAATCCGGCTTGTTAAGGAGATTGTCATCCACAAGTTGTTATTCGCAGGCCTCTAAAGGAAGAGGGTCCCAGTCAAAGCAGGACAGGCTTGGAAGAAAGGTTATATAATATAATATGTTCTTCAGGCGCCATATGAGAGGGAGACAATGTGGCCTCCCGGGGCCCTTTCTCAAGTGCTACTTCACCGGCTTACATGGGCCTGGCTATTCTACCTCATGAAAAGAGAGATCCAATCATTGCTCTCTGGCAACTATTCTCCTCATCTCTTTGACTGTCATATGTATTTAACAGTAGTGCCCTCGAGGACAATGGTGTGGGTTAGCGTGCTAGGGGGTTCCAGCCTTCAGCCTGTAGTTTTTCATTTCACGTTGCTGGCTTGGCTAAGAATGGTCGTCTTTGTTTCCATTTTGAGTCATGGCTGAATTCTTATATGTTGTCTGATCTTCAAGCTCAAAGACCCAAGAGACCAGGCAGCTGTGAATCAACGCTGTGTGTCAGTGTGTGTGCATGTATATTTTTGCTGGTAGGTACCATAGCAAAGAAGGAAGTATACTTTTCCTTATTTCTTGAAATCGATGGGGATTTGGAGGAAAAGACTTTAATAAAGTAGAATTGTGACTGATTATTTTCCCCTTTCTGAACACTGCTGTAACATCAGAAGGTTATGAATAGCATGAGAGAACAAAAATAATGGGAAAAAAAAAAAACCCAACCAAAACAAACTCAGGCCCTTTTCTAATGTAGTCCTGTGGGTTTAAACTCAAATCTTAGATTTATAATGAAAGCTCAGTGTCTACATATGAATCTCCTCCTTGAGATGAGTCTCCTTTCTGACAGTGGAATATAAAGAAATCTTCCGCATGCTTTCACTTATTGGGAAGGTACACAACACAGTTGCTTATCTGCTGTTTTCTTTCCACATAGTCTACATTATGATTTGGAAATCTGACATCATGTATATTTTTCCCCAGGCCAGATGTTTTATCCCGCTCTGTTAAGTCATCTTGACATGTTGCCAGGGACTAGAAACAACTGCTACTTTTAATATGGCTCCATATCTTTATTATAAGGAATGTCTCATGCATCTTAATTCCTCATATTTTCCCTGGCTGTCATTCTCTGATCTTCTCCATCCCAACCCCCCTTTACTCCTAAAGAAGGCATATTGTAATTGTGCGGTGGTGCCTGTGTCCCAGTAGCTAAAGAGGTTCTAGATATAGCATAATGAATATGCAGCGCATTATCTCCCTGGGTGTGTGCCTGTGTCTTTAATCACAGCTGGAATGCAAAATCGGACTCCACCTTTCAACTCTATCTCCATCATGCTGAGTGAGAGAGAGTGCCACGGAGACTGCTAGACAGCTCGAAAGAGATTGCAGCTCAGATGTCCTGAAAAACAGCAAATCCCTGAGACCTGGCAGATTCCGTTACCATGAGAACTGCAGATATTTCCATTGTGACGGTTTGCTCCAGCAGCCATCTGTTACACCCATTTGATTAGGAAGTACCATTCAGCTTGTATGGGATTTTCATCACACCTTATCCCAGGGCAGTATACAGAGGCCCTTGCTTTTTTTTTTATATGCTAAACTCAAGGCTTCAAAAGTACTGTAATTTACCAAGGTGGAAGGCATTTAATGACATGGTAGGAGAAGGTCTCTAAAGACCAAAGCTTCTAGAAGGAATACACAGGAGATGAAGGAGAGGATTAGACTTCCCAGCAGAAAGGCAACCAAATCAGGGAATTAGCCATATTTAGTAATTCCTTCTCTCAGTAGAGGAAAGGGAAAGAAAGACCCAGGCTCTGAGACCTTGCTTCCTGTGGTGGAGCTGCTTCTGGTAGTCAGGGCATGTCTACTGTCTCAAGGATAGGCAGAGAAAGGGAATGAAAGGAAGGGAAACAGTGCAGACCCATCTCAGATGATGAGATGAATAGACTGTACAAAGATTACATTAGCTCTAAAAATTTTAGGATGCCCTCTAACTTATCCATAGACACAGAACGACCTCAAAAGTTCCTTGAAGCAGTGCTGTAATTTACAGATTTAAACCAGTTATTTGGACTAGTTGTCCCTCTGTGTATTTTTGTAGGGTAGGAAATGCTGATGGTACATCACAGAGACATAAAAATAGGAATTTCCTTCAATTAAGACTCTCCAAATACCCATCCCTGGTGGTAGGCATACTATGTCCAGGCTCCAAGAGGGTTGGCCTGGTCCAGGAGGAACTGTCAGGAGTGTCTTAAATGGACTGGAGTTCTTCTAAATGTGGGAAGCTAATTAAATGCTTACACACGGACATGAATGTGTGATTGCTGCACAGGGGCTCTCGTTGGGGGCCTCTTTTTGTCTCCCAGCTTGCATTTTCTAGGTTGGACTCTGATAATATATCACTCAAGTTGGGTGAGAAGAGCCAAATTTTCCGAACTTGCTCAGTTTGCAACTCGCATTATGTCATGTTTTGTCTGTTGCTTTGGTTTCCGCTTGACTCTTTCTGAACAAGGGAAACGTGGTCCCTATCTGATTGTGCTGGGAGCCTGAGAAGTTTTATCCACTCTTGTTTCCTGGCCTGGTGTCAGGCTGTCATCCAGGGAGGCTCGGATGCCAGGGGGAACTGAAGAGCTCATTCTCTGCCTGAACGCTTGAGATACGTCTTGGGTGTGAAAGGAAAAGACAGTCTTGATGTTTGCTAAAGATTTAAGGCTGACTTTATTCAAGGAGGGGCATGGTGTTAGTTAGCCATCCTCTCTGTATAATGGATCTTGTGGTAGGACGCCAGAGACTGGGATCAATTCTGATTCCAACAAGTAGGGATTTGTACACAAGTCTCAGGATACAGGTCAGTGGATGGGAGATGGTTAAAGGGAAACAGAGTCAAGAGGATTCTTGGTAGACTGACTGGATAGCATTCTTGCTTAAGGCAGATGAAGGTGGTCAGAACCCACTAGCCTAGACGACTACAAAGGCACAAAGGTGAGCTCAAGGCTCCGTCTTGCCATCAACACTCAGAAGGGCCCAAGTTCAGAGACAGTCTTTGTCACCGGCCAGATGAGATCACTGGGCCAGAACCCAGGATGCTAAACACCAAGATGAGATTTTTTTGTTTTTCTGTTTTATTTTTTTTTTAAAGGAAATATATGGCATGCTCTTCTTCTGCAGTGAAAAAAGCTTAAGCCTCTTAGATGAAGACCTGCGTTTTCCTTGACTGAGGAACCAGCTAAGCCTTGCCAGCAACTGCCAAGAGTCACGGTCCCTCTGAGGAGTAGATAGCAGAGCGCCTTCTCCCCAAGAGCTTCGCACTGCAGACCCCCCAGCAGTGTTGACTTTCCCAAGCCCTCCGCCCTGCACCCTGGAGACCCGCCTTTCTGGAAAGCTTTGGAGGCAGGGCTCTGGTTTTATGAACACACCATTTGTCCTGGGAGGCAGCAGATGTAAGAAGGGCTTGCATTGCAACAATAAATACCATTCAGGTTTCCGAAGGGACCTTTGCATAGTGGTGTCTTTGTTAAAGGAAATGGGGACTAAAAGCCCTTCTCTCTCCCTCCCTTCCACCCCAGCCCCCCAGGTCCTCTCTGCAGCCAGGATCTCAACCACCTTTAGAAAGCAAAGGTTAAGCACCTGGGGGTGGGGGTGGGGATCAGTAACACACAAAAAAGACAGGGAAGCAAAGGTATCACTCACTTGCTGGCAAGAGGGGTGGGACAAGGGCTTTTGGGGAGGGGGGGAATGAATTTTGGTTGAAGACAGAAGCAAAACAGCCCTTGGAGGAGAGCACAAGCTAGAAATACTCTCCTCTGAGCCGCGATGTTAACAGTGGCACCTTCTGACTTAATGTGGCATCTTTCTTCATCGTTATCAATCTCTCGAGAGCTTTCCTGCCATCTGTACCATTGTTGCTTCAGGCTTCCATATGAAAGTCCAATCTGGCAGCATAAATACTGGCTAATGAAGAGTAGGTGTCTGACTGACTGGAAGAGAAGCTATCCTCTGTCAATGATGGAGCAGAATTCATTCATTTAAAAAAAAAAAAGCTACATTTATACAGCCATTCAAGAAGAAATCCTCTCTGTCTCTTCTCCTTTCGTCCTCTCCTGACTCTCTTTCATCCACCTTCCTCATTTTCTTTCTATGTCATCCTCCGTTAATAGAGTTCATGCAAAAGTCAGCATAAAAATGGTCTTTGCCTTGAATGTTATACCTCGGAGATTAAAAACAGGGACACTTGATGAGGACTTGCCGACATGTGGTGAGATATTTTTTTTCCTCCCTTTTCAGTGGGAAAGCTATAACTACATAGATTAGCAAAACTTGCACAAGAATGGATGTAAAACAGATTTATCTCAGTGTCAGCTTTATCTGATCCATTTGGTCTTGCAGAGTTTGGATGGCTTCCTTTGTTACAATAACCAGCTTTCAAACATCTATATCCTTAGGGTATTAAATGTCAGCCTCGGATGTACCAGTCAAGGAGAGAAGGTTGACAATCTGTGAGCTACAGGAGCAGTGTCAGTGTGCGTGGGAGAAAGATCCCTGGTGCACTCCAGGCTGGCTCCCCATATGACCTCCAGGAATGCCTAACACCTCCCTACATCTCGGCCTCACAGAGGAGGGGTGCTGAAGCTTGCCATGGTCATTAATATCCTTTTGCAAAGAATTCAAAAAGATTTCCTGTCACTGACAAGGACAGATTGGTTAGAGGTCTCTCAAGGAAATGGACAATAGCTAATTAATTGAGCTCTCCATGACTTTCTGTCCTGTCGTTTTTCATTTATCTGCTGTAGTTTCTCACTGCACAGATCTAGCTCCTCTTTCTCTTTCTTTCCTTTCTCCACCCTCCTTTTATTATTTCTGTCATTCTTTCCCACTTCTCTCAAATTCCATCCCTATCTCTTTTCTCCCTTTTTCATAGAAACTATCCTTGAAAAAAAAAATCCCTAATAAAGTACAAATATGTGAAGAATTTTTTCCAGGAACATGGGTGTATTTCTTCTAAGAATAATCATCTTTGGAGGTTGTAAAGGGGCCTCAGAGCTTTCTTTTTTAAGCCAGATATATAAACTAGCATTTCCAACAAGGCCCTGAGTTTAACCTCCAACAATGCATGAAATGAGTGTGGTGGCTTACTCCTGTAATCTAGTGCTCCAGAGATGGAGGCTGGAAGATCAGGAATCCAAGGTCATCCTCTACTACATGCTGAATTTGAAGCCAGCCTGAGCTACATGAGACCCCATTTCAAAGCAAAAAACAAACCCCCAACAAACTACAGTGATGAAATTATTGCATTATTATTACCAATATTATTATTGAAGAACGACACATAAAATGTGCTATAGAAAACCAGTTATCTCAAGAAAATACATGAAGACCTGATGAATTAAATGGAATTTCATCAGAACCTGCAAGCAGTTTATGGATCCTAAATTCTGGGTGTCGATGTTATATTACCTTTCTCCCACAAATGGGCTGCCTGGCTCACGACAGTGAACCTAAGTCCTTTTGCTTCTTCTCTGCACAAAGAATTAAATTCCTCAGAGTGCCTGATCCGTAGCCCATTTATAAGCTCATCTATGCAAGCAGGTCTTACATCAGGGTTAAGAGAAGTAGTTCTAGATGACAGTAGACAGCTTTGGGTGGAATCCTGGCTCTGTCACTTTCTTTGTGGATGTGTCCTTTAAGGCATTCTGGATCTTTTGATTTGGCCATCAGAAAATTGGGGATATGGATCGTTTGAGTCATAGCAGACTTGCGTGAAGAAAGTTTGTAAAGGAAACAAGTCTTGGAAACTCTAGGGTAACCACTTATCCCAATTTGCCCAGGAGACACTGTATTTATATTGGTAAAACCAGGACATTCTTGGGATCACTAGGATGGTTGGCTATCCTACCAGGGAAGTTCATCCCCATTAGGAGCACCAAGATCCAGCTTAAACAAGTACCCGGGCGAATAATGGAACTTTCTCTATAGTTGAACCAAGTCATGTTTCCTTTAGTGGACAAATTACTTACTCTATTTTGGATGCATGAATTCCCAAACTTGGTTTGAAAAAGGTTTACTATTCCTCTACCCAATATGTCAAGGAGCAGCATGAAACCTTAAAATCAAAAAATAAAGTAAACTTACATTTGTTCCTCTGGGTCAGAACTCATTCCTTCTTCCAAGTCCCATCTACTTATCCCATTGTAGACTTTGGGTCCTGCTTCTTTATCTGTGAGTCTGAGATTTTGGGGCCTGGTGTGAGGAACTTCCTCCTTCAGCCAGACAAAAATCCACACTCCTTAAAGGTACACAGCCTGCCTTATAATTTCTGGATAACCATCGAATGAATAACAATGGGAAAAGGAGGGAGAGAGAATAAATGGGCACAGAGTGAGTGCCAAACAGGGAGTGGCTTTCTGAGTTTGTTAATAATCCACATGAGATTTGAGTCTTGGTCAGGGACTATTGCATCATTTCATTTATTTGGAAGTTTTGAATTAAAATCTTCCCTCTACAGCCCTACTTCTCAGCTTCCCTTGACATATTAAATTCTTTTTTAAAACAACTTATTTTTAGTTAAAATTATATGTGTGAAGGGGAGGGAATGTGAGCATAGGAGCCTTTGGAGTTGTGGGTTGTGGGAACTGAATCTGGGTCTTCTGCAAGAACAATATTTGCTCTTAACCACTGAACCATCTCTCCAGCCTGCCATATTAAATTCTTTTTTTAAAAAAAATTTAAATTATTTTTATTTTATGTGTATGAGTGTATTGCCTGCATGTGTCTGAATTGTGCAATGCCTGAGGACAGAAGAGAGCATTGATCCCCTGGAATTGGAGTTACAGAGGGTTGTTTGCCATTGCATGGGTACTGAGAACAAAAGCTAGGTTCTCTGCAAGAAAACCCAGTGCTTTTAACTGATGAGCCATCTCTCCAGCCTGCCATATTAAATTCTTTATAACCTAATGACCTAACTCATTTAGGGGACACCACTCACTGGTATGACCAGGAGAATTTGACATTGTTTCCCTTTAATTTTATTTAATAATTCAAAAGGTGAGGTAAAACTCACATAGCAAACAGAAAACTCATTCTAACTCCTTATGACCCCAAAGGGAAAGTGTTCTCCTTCTCTCCTGCTTTATCTGTGCTCTAGCTGAATTCCTTTGAAATCTGTTTCCATTTTTAGAGGTTTTTGTGACTATAATTAAAATTCGAAGTAGCATAATTTTAGGATTTGTATTTGTCAACATTTGGGAATGTATTTTACATTCTGTTATGGAAATTTGAGATACTGATATTTGGCTGTTTTCCAAAATTATTCATCTCCTTATCCCCTCTTTATTTCCCAAGATTTCACTTATTATATTATTAGTTTTAGTAATTTTAATGAGTAGCTTTATGCTTTTGCAGTTCTTCCATTCTCTATTTAATAAGTATTTTTGTCTATGAAATTTTGCTTTTCATTGTGTTTATTTTTATGCTATCAAGCTTTAAAATATTTATGTTCTGTTTTCAGTTTAACTGCCTTTAATAATACTTTCTCCATGAGTTAATTTCACTTATTTTATTTGCTTATTTATATTTATTTATTTACTTATTTTTCTGTGTTCATGTTCATATGTGTATGAGTGCACATTGTGTGCAGGTTACAAGCTGTGGAGTCTGGAGGACCAACTCAGATGTCATTCCTCAGATGTCATCCATTTTTTTGTTTGAGTCTCTTCCTGGTCTGGAATTTACTTGCCTGCTAGGTTACGCTGGCTGGGTAGTAAGCTTCAGTCTGTCTCTGTGTCCCCAGTGCTGGGATTTACAGCACTTGGCACCACACCTGACTTATTTTCTTTTTTTTTTTAATTTGTATTTATTTTTTAAGGGGTTCTACAATATAAGAGCACAGTTGTTTTCAGATCACATTACTGTTGCTCAGTTTGCCATACAATTATGTAATTGGTGCTAGCATCCACAGATGAGGGATACCATTTGTTGTTTGTTTTTTTCTGGCACTGTGTTACTTCACTCAGCATGATATCTTCTAGCTCCATCCATTTACTTGCAAAGTTCAGGATGTCATCTTTCCTCACCACTGCATAGAACTCCATTGTGTAGATGTACCACATTTTCTCCATCAACTTGTCAGTTGAGGGGCACTTGGGTTGGTTCCAGCTCCTTGCTATTGTGAAGAGAACTGCAATAAACATGGCTGTGCATGCATCTCTGCAGTAAGATGAGCCTTGTGGATACATACCCAGGAGTGGTATGGCTGGGTCAGGTGGCAAGTTCATTCCAAATCTTCCAAGTGTTCTCCACATTGCTTTCCATAGTGGCTGTACGAGTTTACATTTCCACCAGCAGTGGATATGTAAACTCGTACATATCCTTTCCCCACAACCTCTCCAACACTTGGTATCATTTGTTTTCTTGATCCTAGCCAGTCTTATTGGAGTGAGATGATATCTTTTTTTCCCTCTTTTGTTTATTTTTAAGGGATTCTACAATATAATAACACAGTTGTTTTCAGATAACATTGATGTTACTCAGTTTGCCATACAATTAGGTAATTGGTGCATTTTGCAAGTATCTTTGTCCAAATTTTGAACAACCCAAGGTTCCCATAGTCCAGTTGGTGATGCTTGTATGCACAGGCATGTTGATCAATTAGGAGTCCAGTCTATATTGCTGTAGTCTCATGATTTACCCCTATCTCTCTGCAGCCCTTACATTCTACCACGCTCCTCTTCCGGCAATTTTGTTCCCTAGGCTTGGGAAAGGGGCAAAGTGGGTGAGAAGAAAACAGTCTAACTACTTTCTTTGGGTTGCATTTTGACTCAGTCTGTTCAGGTTTGTTTCCCTTCATGGGTTGACAGCTTATCCAGTGATACCTTTTAGTCTTACTAACAAAGCACAAGCAATTGGATGTACAGGCATTTAAGCGTACTAATTATTATGGCAACCTAAGCTGTGAAGCATAGACAACAGATCTTGGATGGTATGCTAATCCACAAACTGTGGTTGTGAGATGATATCTTAATTTATTTTTTTATTTATTTAAAAAATTTATTTATTTATTTATTTTTTATGTGTATGACTGGTACTGTCTGCATGTAGGTTTGTGGCACCCATGTTGTGCAATGCCGTCGGAGGTAAAAGAGGGTCTCGGCTTCCCCTGCACTGGAGGTTAAAGAGCAGTTTCTCAGCTGCCATGTGTGATTCACTGGGAGATTGAATTTGGGATCCTCTGAGCAGAGCAGTTGGGCGCTCTTAACGTGCTAGACTATCTTTCCAGCCCCTTAAGTTGGTTTTAATTTGCATTTCCTTAATTATTAGCAACGTTGAACACTTTATAAAATGTTTCTCAGCCATTTCTAGTTCCTCACTTGTGAAGTCTCTGTTCAGTCGCTTTGCTCCATCTTTGGAGTGGGTCATTTGGTTTTCTCTTTTCTTTCTTGTTTTGAGTAGTTTATATATTCTGGAAATCAATGCTTTGGTCAGATGTATTTGTGGTGAAGGTTTCCTCCCACTCTGTGGGTTATCTCTTCACTTCCTTGTTTGATTGTTTCTTTGATGTACAGAAGCTTTTGAGTTTAATGAGGTCCCATTGTCAATTGTCGACCTTATTCTTGCGCAGCTGCTGTCTGTTTAGAAGTTTTTTTCCTGCCTATGTCTTGTAGGTGATGCCAACTTTTTCATCTCTATTGCCTTCAGAGTTTTGGGGTTTCATGTTGAGTGTCTTGATCCATCTGGGGTTGACTTTGTAGCGGATATGAGAAGTAGGGGTTAATTTTCATTCTTCTACAAGTGTGATCCAGTTTGTTTCAACACCACTTGCTGAAGATGCCTGTCTTTTTCTCCATTGTGTCTTCTTGGCCCCTTGTTAATATAGGATGGCTGAAATTGTATGGCTCAAATTTGGATCTGTCAGTTTTTTGTCCTTATGGTCACAGAGTAGGTCTGTTTTGTGCCAGAGCAGTGTATGTTTTTATGACTATAGCCCCTGGTAGTATAGTTTTGAAGTCTGGTATAAGAGCCCCCCTGTATTGTTCTTATTTGCTCAGGGTTGCTTTGGCTATTTGGGGTCTTTTGTTTTTCTAAATGAATTAAGGACTTTTTATCCAAGCCTGTGAAGAAACTCTTGGGGTTTTCAATTGGGATTGCATTAAATCTGTACAAGATGTTTGGTAAATGGACATTTTTAATTTAATTTTCCCAATCCATGAGCATGGGAGGTTTTTTTTTTTTTTCCATCTTCTGATATCTTCTCTCCATTTCCTCTTCAGGGGTTTAAATTTTTTTTTTTTTTTGTAGAGAGATTTGGTGTCTTTGCTGGGTTTTTGTTCCTAGGTATTTTATTGTACTTTGAGGTATTGTGAGTGGGGAAGGTCTTGTATCCTTCTTCACTGCTTGTTTTTGGTGTAAGAAAAGGCTACTGATTTTTCTAGGTATAATTTTGTAGCCTGACACTTTACTGAAACTCTTAATCATTCTAGGAGTTTTTCTGGTGGAGTTTGTATAGCATCCCTTAAGTAAACAATCATATCATCAGCAAAAAGGGACAGTTTATTACTTCCTCTTTTCCAAGTAGTACTCCTTTAATTTACTTTTTCTTGCCTTATTCCCTAGCAAGTGTTTCAAGCACTATATTGAGAGGAGGAGTGTGACAGGGGGGCAGCCTTGCCGAGTTCCTACCGTTTAAAGGGAATGCTTCTGTCATTTCCCCTTTTAGGATGATAATGGCTGTGGGTTTCCTGTATTTGGCTTTGATTACATTGAGGAATGATCGTCCCAGTCCATTCCCTCTAGGACTTTAAGCATGAAGGGATGGCTGGATTTTGTCAAAGGCTTTTCTGCATCAATTGAGAAGTGTGGTTTTTGTCTTTCAGTCCATTTAAATGTTGATGATATTTCTATTGATTTTCATATGTTGACCATCCCTGCAGTCTCTGGATGAATCCAACTTGTCATGTGGATGATTTCTTCTTCATGTGGTTCTGTATCGGTTTGAAAGTATTTTGTTGAGAATTTATTATATCTGTGTTTATTAATGAGATGGGTCTTATTCCCTTTGTTGGTTGTGTCTTTGCCTGGTTTTGGTATTAGAGTGAATGCTGGATTCATAGAAGGAATACTGGGAGAATTCCCTTGTTTGTATCCTTCTAAACAATTTGAGTAATAATGGTTTGTATTTCTTTTTGAAACGTTTTATAGAATTCTGCATGAAACCATCTGGGCCTGGCTTTTTTTAGTTGGGAGGTTTCTTGTTACATCTTCAATTTCTTCATATATTATGGTTCTATTTAAGCTGTTTGATCTCTTCTTGAGCCTTGGTGATTCCAGGATTCAGATATTCAATCCATTTCTTCTAGGTTTCAAATTGTAGAGCATACATTTTTGAAGTATCCCATATGATTGTCTGGATCTTTTCCTTATCTGTTGTTGATATTTTCCCCTTTCATCATGGATTTATTGATTTGGAGTTGTTCCTGTTTTTTGGTAACTGGGCTAAGTCTGTCTAATCTTGTTTTTTTTAAAAGAACCACTTTTGGATTCATTGTTTTGTATAGTTTTCTTTGTTTCTATTTCATTGATTTCTCTCCTGCTCTAATTTTTGTTATTTCGTTCCTGTATGTTGCGTTAAGGGTTCATTTGTTGTTGTCTTTTCAATGTTTTTAGCTGAATGTTAGATCATTTCACTGCGCTCTTTTCGTGTTCTTTCTTTTTTTTTTTTTTAATTTTTTATTTATTTCCGTATTTGTACAATGTACTGTCCATGCATCTGTGCACCCGTGTCGTGCATGCCGCGGAAGGTCAGAGAGAGGTCTCGGATTCCCCGGGAACTGGAGTTCTCCTGGATTGGAGTTTCAGTACGGTTCCAGCCGCCATGTGGGTGCTGGGAGATCAAACCCGGGTCCTCTGTAAAGAGCGGTCGGCGCTCTTAGCCGTAGGCCATCTCTCCAGCCCTCTTCTGTTTTTCTAATGTAGGCACCCAGGCCTATAAAGCAGCCACTCTTAGACTGCTTTTAAGGTATCCCATAGGTTTTGTTGTGTTTGTATTATCATTGTCATTCAGTTCCAAAAGCTTTTATTTCTTTCTTTATCTGATCCTTGACCATTTCATCAAGGAGAGTGTTGTTTGCTCCATGTGTTTCGTGTAGATAGTAGGGCTGATCCTGAGTATTATATTGAGCTTTATTGCCTATGTTTTTGATAGAATGATGAAAGTTATTCAATCTCTTTTATTTTGTGGGAGGTTTTTTTTCGTGTCTGAGTACGTGGTCGATTTTGGAGGAATGTTTCTGTGGGTGCTGAGTAGAAAAGTGTATTCTTGGTATTTGGGTGGAATATTGTAGACGTCTGTAGAGGTCCCTTTGATGATATCATATCATGTTAGTTCAGATGTCTCTGTTTATTCTTTGTCTGGTTGACCTGTCCCAAAGGGCTCAGTTGGGGTACGAAGTCCCCTACTATTAGTGAACTGGGGGTTAATCTGTGTTGAGGTCCTGGAGAATTGCCTTTATAAAGTTTTGATGCACCATAGTTTGGTGTATATATATTCATGATGTGAAGTCTTCATGGTCAATTGTTCCTTTGAAAAATATAATGGCCTTATTGTGTTTCTTCTGATTTCTTTTACTTTGAAGTATTGTCGTCTGGTGTTTAAAATAGCAACACCTGCTTTCTTTTTTGGTACCATTTGCTGTGGAAAATATTTTTTCCCACCTTTCACTTTCAGTGTGGTGCCTATCCTGAAAATAAATGTATTTCTTAGATACAGCATATAGATGGGTTTCTGTTTCCTAATCCAATCTCCAGTCTGTGGTCTTTTGATTGGGGAGTTTTAGTCCATAATATTTAAGGTTATAACTGAAAGATGTGTGTTTGCTTCCTTTCACCTTATTATCCTTGCATTTTTGGTCTAGTTTTCTTATCTATTTTGTTTTTTTTTTTTTTCATCTTTTATTAGACTTTGTTTTCTGGTGGCTTGGGGACTATGTTGCTGCCTTTTTCATCTGTCCTTTTGAATTGCTTCAAGGATTCTCTTTGGAAGGGTTGGCTTGCTTCCGGACCATGTATGTCTTTCATTAGTTTACTTTTATGGAAGATTGTTTGTCCTCACTCTCAACTATAATCAACATTTTGCTGGGTATAGTAATCTGGGTATTTGGCATCTAGTAAGCTTGCCCTTTAACACTGGGAATGCTTTGCCCATTGTTCTTCCTCCTGCTTTCAAATAGTATTGCAGCTGAAGAAGATCAGTATTTTTCTTATTATATTTTTTTTTTTTTGATTCCCTTATATGTTATACTTTTGTTCGATGTTTGTGTTTTACCGATAGCTTTTTGTTTGGAGGTTCAGTGACGTGGGTTCTTAACGTATGAGATAGCGGCATAGGAGCTTTTCTTTTCTGATCTTGTCTTTTTTGCTATTTTGCTTCTTTTTTTTTTTTTTTTTTTTGTTTTTGGGTTTTGTCTTTTTTTTAGTTTGTGGAAATTTTCATCTATATTCTGCTTGAAGTCTGATCAATATCCATTCTGTGGTGATTCTTCTCCGTCCCTCTATTCTTATGATGCGTAGGTTTTGATCTTTCAGAGTAGTCCCACTGTGGGCATGAACTTTGTGTTGTGGCTATGAAGCGAGAACTTGTTAAGACCTGTCCTGCAGGAGGTTCCAGTTATCTGATGTCTCTGTGGGGTTCCAGAGTTAGTCTGTAGCAGAAGATTCTGTATATTACAATGATTCTCGCCGTTGCACATATCGCTGTAAGGTTCCAAGGCCCTTCCCTTGAGGCATTGAGCAAAATGTCACACCTCTAGTTACCTGTTGCACAAACCAGAGCTCTGCAGCCCCCCAATTAGAACCAAGGTGGCTCATACCTCCCTTCTGCCTGCTCCCCACTTCCTTGCCCAGAGCACAGTAGACTTAAATATATAGATCTCACTGACAGAAAATAAACAGAGTTTCTTCCTCCCAGCCCTCCTTGTGTGAGTCTGCTCATTTTTCCTACGGGTGATCTCCTGTGGTTTTCCCTCCCCCCTTCTTTCAGGAGCAAAGCCTAGAGACTGTTGGCCTGCAGGCAGGAGACAAGTCCTGGAGCTGAGCCAAGAAGGGAAGGGCAGCGTGTGGAATGTGATCACATGTGACTCAAAGACACTGAACAAAGACAATGACACATGACATCCCACAATTCTTGGTTGTTCCACTTTCATGTACTTTAAAAATTTTTGTAACCTTTACTTGAGGTTTTTATTTGTTCTGTGTTATCTTCCAGATCTGATATCCTTTGTTCTGCTTCCTCCATTCTACTTCTGAGGCTTTTTCTGCTCCTTTCCTCTTGATTGTATGAGTGTTTGATTTCCTTTTTCATTTCATCTTGTGATTTCTTTATAGTATTTCCACTTACTTTTGGAGCTTCTCAATCTCTTCCTGTAGCTCTTTGCTTTGCTGGTTGGTTTTCTTTTTCAATATGGCATTTTTTCAGTGTTTCCACTGCCTTCTGGAGTTTGTCAATCTCTCTCTCTAGGTCCTTTTTGAGTTTCATTCTCTCTCCTTAGTTCTCTGACTTGTTCTTTAAATTCTTTGATTTCTTTTACTATGTCCACAATTGTTACTCTAAGATCTGTGTTCTGGGCCATCCCCAGGGGCATCCCACTGTAGGAATCTCCCACAGGGTTGGTAGAGCTTGGTGTGGAATTATCCTGCACCTTTCCCATGTTGTCCGTTTGTCGTGTCCCTGGCATGTGGGTTTCTGTATTCCAGTGAGAATCCTGAATGCCTCTTCACTGTGTTGAAGGCTTGCTTTGCTTGCCTCCTTCATATGCCTTCATTGTTTTTGTTTGTTTGTTTGTTTGATTTGTTTTTCTCCTCGCTTATGGAGTGTTGACTTGTCAAAGTTTTAGGCTTTCTATTGGAAGTCTAACTCACTCTTCCCTTTCTGTTCTGAAGGTTCTCTAAAGAATCCACTTGGACACTGCCTCAGCAATTCCTGTGCTTCAGGTGGTCCTGGGAAATCCCCGATCTAAGCTCTGTGCACTCTTATGTAGGTTCTGGGGATTGAACTAGATTCTTGCAAGGCAAGCACTTTACTGATCGAACTATCTTCCCAGTCTTAATTCTAATTATTAGCCAAAATAATAATAATAATATTTACAGAAGTCATCTTAGTCAATGAATGGGTTTAAAGAGGAGATGAAATGGGAAGTCACGATAAATACCCCACACCACGGAGGTTGAGACTCTCTCAATTTCTTTGAAGTCATGCTCAGATGCTTTTTTCCTTCATGGACTCTCTCACTTTTCTTCTTATACTGCATTTTTGTTTTATTTGATCCCCTCCTCAAGAGTTTTTTTTAAATAAGGAGCATAAGGAAATAACTTTTTAAAGTCTTTATATTTAGATTTAGTGTCTATCTTAAAGTAATATTTTCATTTTTGATAGCTGAGATAGATGTAAGTTGTAAATTGTAAGCATTTCCCTCAAAATATTTTTTTTGGGGGGAATAAGACTTGGGACAGGGTCTCACTATATATCCCAGGCTACCCTCAAGTTAACTATGTACCATGGCCTTGAATTCATGGCAATCATCCTGCCTCATCCTCTTGCATGTTAGGATCATAGGTGTGACCCACCACGCCAAGCTTTTCCCGCAGAACTTGGGATGAATTGTTCCTTTATTTCTGGTTAGCAGTATGCTTTTTCATCTTGTTTTCTAAGCAACTTCACTTCTTAATAGCGTAAGGATTTTTGAAATGTCATCAAAATATATTTGGATGTGCATAGTGACTGCTGTGGATGTAGATCAGTGTCAGATCATGTGCCCAGCATTTGTGAGGCCCAGAGTTCAAGTCTCAGCATTGAAAAATATTGGTTGGCTGTGTGTAATTTCTGTTCACTTTGCTTTTAAGTTGGCCAAACTTCTCAGTATACACAATAATCTCTATGTCTCACAACCCAGTGCCCATTGTTTCTTTGATTATATGTTATATTTTATTTGATTATACTTAATTTCTGTTCTTTGGACTTAATATATATATATATATATATATATATATATATATATATATATATATTGCTGGTCCTGTCTTCCAAAATTTTATAACGTCTCATAAAAAAGAGAAGCTGTCTCTATCTAACCATGGCAATTGTGTATTATTATTATTTAACCATCTTTTAAAATGGTAATCATGCCAGGTATGGTGGTGCACACCTTTAATCCCAGCAGTCAGGAGGCAGAGGCAGGTGGATCTCTGTGAGTTCAAGGCCAGCCTGGTCTGCATAGTGAGTGCCAGGCCAGCTGAGACTAAAGGAAGGCCCTGTCTCAAAAAGACCAAAAAACAAAACAAACAAACACAACAAAAGACCAAAAATAACCGGTAATCACATTTAAAATTTTTCTTGTCCTTGGGTTTCTCTTACTTCATAGTAGCTGCGATGATCTCTCATCATTCAATTTTTTGATGCATCTTCAACATCCATTCAAATTTCTCTTAAAAACATCTGTGTGCATGTACATGTGTAGATGGAGAGGTATATCTTCCTCAGTTGTTTTCCACCTTATTGTTTGAGACAAAGACTCTCACTGAATGAGAATCTGCTGGTTTGGCTAGACTGAGCTTCCAAGGTCTTCCTGTCTCTACCTCCCCAGAGCTGGGCTTGCAGACATACAACATGTGCCTAACTTTTACCTGGGTGTTGGGGATCAAACTGTTCCCTATGTTTGAGATCAAACATTCTGGCAACTGAGCAATCTGTCCAACCCCTAAAGAAACCATAAACCTGGGTGTGGTGGAATGCACCTTTAATCCCAGCACTTGGGAGGCAAAGGCAGGAGGATCTCTGTGAGTTCAAGACCAGCCTGGTCTAAAGAGTGAGTTCCAGGGGCTGGAGAGATAGCCTAGCGGTTAAGCGCACCAACTGCTCTTGCAGAGGACCCGGGTTTGATCCCCAGCACCCACATGGTGGCTGAGAACCGTCTATAACTCCAATTCCAGGAGAACTCCAGTTTCAGGGGAATCCGAGACCCTCTTTCTGACCCCGCGGCATTGCACGCCATGGGTGCACAACCTCAGCAGACAGTACATTCATACACATAGGAAAATAAATAAATAAATTTAAAAAAATATTAAAAAAAGAGTGAGTTCCAGTACATGCTTGGCGGTGTACAGGGGGACCATTTTAACTTCAAAAAGATCAGAAGAAAAAAGGAGAAGAAGAAGAGAGGAGGAGGAAGGAGGAGGAGGAAGGAGGAGGGAGGAGGCAGGAGGAACCTAGAAACATGTGTTTTTTTTTGCCTTCTGATTTTTATTTTTTTTTTTTTTTTCCTCCTATTCATATTGGGCTTAAAAAATTTTATTATTTTATTACTTTGTTTTTTTAATTTTCTTTTTATTTTAGTGTGTCATGATTATGTGCATGATAGAGTCTTTGTCTTGTTCTGCATGCAAGTCTGTGCACCCGTTGTCGTGCAACGCCGCGTGAGGCAGAAGAGGGTCTCGGATTCCCCTGGAACTGGAGTTCTCCTGGAATTGGAGCTTCAGACGGTTCTCAGCCGCCATGTGGGTGCTGGGGATCGAACCCGGGTCCTCTGTAAGAGCGGTCGGCGCTCTTAACCGCTAGGCCATCTCTCCAGCCCCTATTTATTACTTTTTATGTGTATGAGTGTACTGTCTGCATGTAGGTTGGTGCACCTGTGTCGTGCAATGCTGCAGAGGTCAGAAGAGGGCATCAGATTCCCCTGGAACTGGAGTTAAAGATGGTTCTTAGCTGCCATGTGGGTGCTGGGAATTGAACCTGGGTCCTCTGCAAGATCAGTCCATGCTCTTAACCACTGAGCCATCTCTCCAGCCCCCGGAGTCTATCTTTTTATGATAATTGATTTCCTAAAATGTCTTGTGATCCTGAATATAAATATAAGAGTGATTTGAGTCATATAAGTAGCTTATATGACATCTACAGCTTTTAGGCTTCTCCCTTGAATGGGAGGCCTTATGTAGGGGTACTCAGAAAATGAATGGGTAGTTTTCTCCAGAGACTATAAACAAAGAAGAGGTATGTAAGTTAGTGTTGTGGTTTGAATGAGGTATCCCCTGTGAGCTCAAGTATCCTAATATCTGGTCAGTTATTGATGCTGTACAGGGAAATTTAGGATTTATAGCCTTACCGGAGGAAGGCACTTTGCTTAGGACAGGCTTTGAGAGTTAAAAGCCCCTTGGCTCATTTCCAGTCTCTCTTGAAGTGTGAGTACTCAGCTCTCTGCTCTGTCTGCCTCCTGCCCTTCCTCCCCTACCCTGATGGACTTTTATCCTTCTGGAACCATAAGTTCAATAACCTCTTCATTCTGTAAGTTGCTTTGGTCATGATGTTTTAACACAGCAATAGAAAACATAACTAGGGGCTGGAGACACGGCCTAGTGGTCAAGAGCACCGACTGCTCTTGCAGAGGACCCAGGTTCAATCCCCAGCACCCACATGGTGGCTGAGAGCAGTCTTGAACTCCCATTCCAGGGGAATCTGACACCCTCTTCTGACCTCTGAGGCATTGCACGACACAGGCGCACAAACCTACATGCAGACAGTACATTCATACACATAAAAAACTAAAAATTAAAAAAGAAAACATAACTAATACAGTTGGGGAACCTCCCATGGTCTCCAAATAGATTTTTGGAGATAGAATTTTATTCTGGAGTTAGAGTATTTTAGTTTGTTTCATTCCCATATAGTGCTAACTAGTTATGCTTTTTCTCCACATGGTCTAATTAAGGTAATCTATAATGACTGATTAAGCTCTTTCAGGCCCCATCTTCTACACTAACTACCCTTTCCAGGCATGCCTCCAACATTCCCAGAGAGAAGTTGTCAAGCTTTACCCTGAGTGCAGACAATGCTTCTGCTAATCTTTTAGGCTTCATGATTCTGGGTACACAGCAAGAGTCTGAAATTCTGTAGTTACTTCGCTGATTGTCATGACTCCTCTGCACGGGTTCTCTATCCCGTCAGCAGGACTGTTTTCGAAGTTTGTCTTTTAGACTGTGATTTTTCTCCACTGTTATTTTTTTCATTAAAAATATTTTTATAGCCGGGCATGGTGGTGCATGCCTTTAATCCTAGCACCTCGGAGACAGAGGCAGGTGGATCTTTGTGAGTTCAAGGCCAGCCTGGTCTACAGAGTGAGTTCCAGGCCAGCTGGAGCTATAGGGAGACCCTGTCTCAAAAGGATCCCAAAACATATTTTTATTAATTCGCTGAGAATTTCATGGAATATATTTTGATAATATTTACCTCTGGTCATCTCCCCAACTCTTACCAGATCTGCCCCCAGCTCTATACTCTCCTAATTTTCTGTCTTCTCTCTCTTTTTTTTTTTTNTTAAAATTAAATTCTTTTTTAAACAACTTTTATTTTTATGTTAAAATTATCTGTGTGAGGGGGAGGGAGGTGAGCATCGGAGCCTGTGGAGTTGGGGGTTTGGGGAACTGAAAGCGGGTCTTCTGCACGAACAATATTTTTGCTCTTAACCACTGAACATCTCTCCAGCCCTGCCATATTAAATTCATTTTTTTAAAAAAAATTTAATTATTTTTCATTTATGTGTATGATGTATTGCTTGCGTGTCTGAATTGTCAATGCTGAGAGACAGAAGAGAAGCAATGATCCCCGGAATTGGAGTTACAGAGGGTTGTTTGCCATTGCATGGGTACTGAGAACAAAAGCTAGGTTCTCTGCAAGAAAACCAGTGCTTACTGATGAGCCAGCGCTCCAGCCTGCCATAATTTTCGTTATAACCTAAGGGACCTAACTCATTTTAGGGGACAACCACCTCACTGGTATGACAGGAGAATTTGAACATTGTTATACCCTTTAATTTTTATTTAATAATTCAAAATGTAGAGTAAAACACAATCAGATCAAACAGAAAACTCATTCTAACTCCTTATGACCCCAAAGGGAAAGTGTTCTCCTTCTCTCCTGCTTTATCTGTGCTCTAGCTGAATTCCTTTGAAATCTGTTTCCATTTTTAGAGGTTTTTGTGACTATAATTAAAATTCGAAGTAGCATAATTTTAGGATTTGTATTTGTCAACATTTGGGAATGTATTTTACATTCTGTTATGGAAATTTGAGATACTGATATTTGGCTGTTTTCCAAAATTATTCATCTCCTTATCCCCTCTTTATTTCCCAAGATTTCACTTATTATATTATTAGTTTTAGGAATTTTAATAGTACTTTATGCTTTTGCTTTCTTCAGTCTCTATTGAAATAAGTATTTTTGTCTATGAAATTTTGCTTTTCATTGTTTTATTTTTAGCTAATCAAGTTTAAAATATTTTATTTTTTTTTTTTTTTTTTTTTTTTTTTTTTTTTTTTTTTTTTTTTATTTTCCTTATTTTTATTTGCTTATTTATATTTATTTATTTACTTATTTTTATGTGTTTCATGTTCATTTGTATGAGTGCACATTGTGATGCAGGTACAAGCTGTAGTCTGGAGACCAACTCAGATGTCATTCCTCAGATGTCATCCATTTTTTTGTTTGAGTCTCTTCCTGGTCTGGAATTTACTTGCCTGCTAGGTTACGCTGGCTGGGTAGTAAGCTTCCAGTTGTCTTGTTCCCCAGTGCTGGGATTTACAGCACTTGGGACACACACTAGACTTTAAATTTCTTTTTTTTTTATATTGTGTATTTATGTTTTTAAGGGGATTCTACAATATAAGACAGTTGTTTTCAGATCACAATTCTGTTGCGCATTGACCATACATTATGTATTGGTGGGCTAGCATCCACAGATGAGGATACCAATGTGTTGTTTGTTTTTTTCTGGGACTGTGTTGTTTCACTCAGCATGATATCTTCGAGCTCCATCCATTTACGTGCAAAGTTCAAGGATGTCATAGTTTTCCTCACCACTGCATAGAAATCCATTGTTGAATGTACCACATTTTCTCCATCACTTGTCAGTTGAGGGCACTTGGGTTGGTTCCACTCCTTGCTATTTTGAAGAACTGCAATAGACATGGCTGTGCATATATCTCTGCAGTAAGATGAGCCTTGTGGATACATACCCAGGAGTGTATGGCTGGGTAGGTGGCAAGTCCATTCCAAATCTTCCAAAGACTTCATTTCCAATCTCATTCCAAATCGGCCAAGTGTTCGCCACATGTGCGTTTCCATAGTGGCCTGTTACGAGTTTAACATTTTCCACCAGCAGTGGATATGTAAACTCGACATAGCCTTTCCCCACAACCTCTCCAACACTTGTATCATTTTTGTTTTCTTGATCCTACCAGTCTTATTGGAGTGAGATGAAAAATATCGTTTTTTTCCCTCCGTTTTGTTTGATTTTAAGGATTCTAACAATTATAATAACCACACATTGTTTTTCAGATAACATTGATGTTCTCAGTTGGCCATACAATTAGTAATTGGTGCTTTGGCAAGGACTTTGTCGCAAATTTTGAACCCAAAGTTCCCAGAGTCCAGTTGGTGATGCTTGTAAGCACAGGCAATGTTGATCAATTAGGAGTCCCATCTATAATGCTGTAGTCTCATGATTTACGAACCTATCTTCGCAAGCCCTTACATTCTACCACGCTCCTCTTCGGCAAATTTTGTTCCCTAGGCGTTGGGAAAGGGGCCAAGTGGGTGAGAAGAAAACAGTCTAAGCTACTTTCTTTGGAGTTGCATTTTGACTCCAGTCTGTTCAGGTTTGTTTCCCTTCATGGATTGACAGCTTATCCAGTGATACCTGTTTAGTCTTACTAACAAAGCACAAGCATTGGATGTACAGGCATTTAAGCGTACTAATTATTATGGCAACCTAAACTGTGAGCATAGACAAAGATACTTGGATGGTATGCTAATCCACAAACACTGTGGTTTGTGAGATGATATCTTAATTTATTTTTTTATTTATTTAAAAAAATTTATTTAATTTATTTATTTTTTATGTGGTATGACGGTACGTCTGCATGTAGGTTATGTGGCACCCATGTTGGTGCAATGCCGTGGAGGTAAAAAGAGGGTCTCGGCTTCCCCTGCACTGGAGGTAAAGAGCAGTTCTCAGCTGCCCATGTGTTGATTCACTGGGAATTGAATTTGGGATCCCTCTGACAGAGCAATTGGCGCTCTTAACGGCTAGACTAGCTCTTTCCAGCCATTAAGTTGGTTTTATTTGCATTTCCCTTAATTATTAGCAACGTTGAACCATTTTGTATAAAAATGTTTCTCAGCCATTTCTGTAGTTCCTCACTTGTGAGTCTCTGTTCAGTTCAGCGCTTTGCTCCATCTATTGGAGTGGGTCATTTGGTTTTCTCTTTTCTTTCTTGTTTTGAGTATTATATATTCTGGAAATCATGCTTTGGTCAGATGTTTTGTGGTGAAGGTTTCCTCCCACTCTGTGGGTTATCTCTTCACTTCCCCCCCTTGTCCTTGATTGTTTCTGTTGATGTACAGAAACTTTTGAACTTAATGAGGTCCGCATTGTCAATTGTCGACCTTATTCTTGCGCAGCTGCTGTCTGTTTAGGAAGTATTTTTTTCCGTGCCTATGTCTTGTAGGATGATGCCAACTTTTTCATCCTATTGCCCTTCAGAGTTTTGGGGGTTTCATGTTGAGTTCTCTGATCCATCTGGGGTTGACTTTCGTAGCGGAATAGAATAGGGGTTAATTTTCATTCTTCTACAAGTGTGATCCAGTTTTTCAACACCACTTGCTGAAGATGCTGTCTTTTCTCCATTGTGTCTTCTTGGCCCCCTTGTAATATAGGATGGCTGAAATTGTATGGCTCAAATTTGGATCTTCAGTTTTTTGGTCCTTATGGTCACAGAGTAGGTCTGTTTGTGTGCCGTAGCACGCTGTTGTTTTTATGACTATAGCCCCTGGTAGTATAGTTTGAAGTCTGGTATAGAGAGCCCCCCTGTATTGTTTCTTTTTGCTCAGGGTTGCTTTGGCTAGTTGGGCTTTTGTTTTTTAAATGAATTAAGGACTTTGTTCTCCAAGCCTGTGAAGAAACCTCTTGGGGTTTTAATTGGGATCGCATTGAATCGGTACAAGAATTTTGGTATAATGGAATGTTTTTTTAATGTTAATTTTCCCAATCATGAGCATGGGAGGTTTTTTTTTTTTTTTTTTTCCATCTTCTGATATCTTCTCTTCTTCAATATCTCTTCAGGGGTTTAAATTTTTTTTTTTTTTGTAAGAGAGATTTGGTGGCATTTGCTTGGGGTTTTTGTTCCTAGGTATTTTATTGTCTTTGAGGCTATTGTGGAGTGGGAAGGTCTTGTAGTCCTTCTTCACTGCTTGTTTTTGGTGTAAGAAAAGGCTACTGATTTTTCTAGGATAATTTGTAGCCTGACACTTTTACTGAAACTCTTAATCATTCTAGGAGTTTTTCTGGTGGAGTTTGTAACATCCCTTAAGTAAACAATATATCATCAGCAAAAAGGGGACAGTTTATTGACTTCCCTCTTTTCCAAGTATACTCCTTTAATTTACTTTTCTTGCCTTATTTCCCTAGCAAGTGTTTAAGGCAATATATTGAGAGGAGGAGTGTTGACAGGGGGGCAGCCTTGCCGGTCCTACCGTTAAAGGGAATGCCTTCTCATTTCCCCTTTTAGGATGATATGGCTGTGGGTTTCGCTGTATTTGGCTTTGATTACATTGAGGAAAATGATCGATCCAGTCCATTCCCTCTAGGACTTTAAGCATGAAGGGATGCTGGATTTTGTCAAAGGCTGTTTCTGCTCAATTGAGAGACGGTGTGGTTTTTGTCTTTCAGTCCATTTATATGGGTTGATGATATTTTATTATTTTCATATGTTGAACCATCCCTGCAGTTCTGGATGAATCCAACTTGTCATGATGGATGATATTCTGTCTTCATGGTGTGTTCTTGTATTCAGTTTGAAAGTATTTTGTTTGAGAATTTTTATAATCTGTGTGTTATTAATGAGATGGGTCTGTAGTTCGCCTTTTTGGTTGTGTCTCGTTGGCCTGGTTTTGGTATTAGAGTGAAGTGCTGGGATTCATAGAAGGAATACTGGGAGAATTTCCCTTGTTTGTATCCTTCCTAAACAATTTGAGTAATAATGGTTTGTATTTCTTTTTGAAACGTTTTAATAGAATTCTGCATGAAACCATCTGGGCCTGGCTTTTTTTTTAGTTGGAGGTTTCTTGTTACATCTCCAATTTCTTCAATATATTATTGGTTCTTTTGAAGCTGTTGATCTCTTCTTGAGCCTTGGTGATTCCAGGATGTCAGATATTAATCCATTTCTTCTAAGGTTTCAAACTTCGTAGAGCATACATTTTTGAAGTATTCCCATATGAAATTGTCTGGATCTTTTCCTTATCTGTTGTGATATTTTCCCCTTTCATCATGGATTTATTGATTTGGAGTTGTTCCTGCTATCTTTTGGCTAACTGGGCTAAAAGTCTGTCAATCTTGTTTATCTTTTAAAAGAACCACTTTTGGATTCATTGTTTTGTATGTTTTCTTTGTTTCTATGTTCATTGATTTCTGCTCCTGCTCTAATTTGTTGTTATTGTTCCTGTAATGTTGCGTGTAAAGGGTTCATTTGGTTGTTGTCTCTTTAAGTGTTTTTAGCTGTAGAGTTAGATCATTTCACGTGCGCTCTTTCGGGTGTTCTTCTTTTTTTTTTTTTTAATTTTTTATTTATTTCCGTATTTGTACGAATGTACTGTCCACATGCAAATCTGTGCACCCCGTGTACCGTGCACTGCCGCGGAAGGTCAGACGAGAGGTCTCGGATATCCCCGAGGAACTGGAGTTTCTCCTGGGATTGGAGTTTCATACGGTTCCAGCCGCCAATGTGGGTGCTGGGAGATCAAACGCACGGGTCCTCTGTAAAGAGCGGTCGGCGCTCTTACCGCTAGGCCATCTCTCCAGCCCTCTTGCTGTTTTTCAATGTAGGCACCCAGGCCTATAAAAGCGCCACTCTTAGTACTGCTTTTTAAGGTATCCCATAGGTTTTGTTGTGTTTGTATTATCATTGTCATTCAGTTCCCAAAACGCTTTTATTTCTTTCTTTATCTGATCCTTGACCATTTCGGATGCAGGAGAGTGTTGTTTAGCTCCATGTGTTTCGTGTAGATAGTAGGGCTGATCCTGGTATTATATTGAGCTTTATTGCACTATGTTTTTGATAGAAGGCATGAAATTACTTCAATCGTTTTTATTTTGTGGGAGGTTTTTTTTCGGTGTCTGAGTACGTGGTCGATTTTGGAGAATGTTTCTGTGGGTGCTGAGTAGAAAAGTGTATTCCTTGGTATTTGGGTGGAATATATAGTAGAAAAACGTCTGTAGAGGTCCCTTTGATGAATCATATCATTTAGTTCAGAATGTCTCTGTTTATTCTTTGTCTGGTTGACCTGTCCCCAAAGGCTCAGTGGGGTACGGAAGTCCCCTACTATTAGTGGAACTGGGGGTTAATCTGTGTTTTGAGGTCCTGGAGAATTGCCTTTAAAAAGTTTTGTGCACCAATAGTGTTTGTTGCTTATATAGTCATGATTGTGAAGTCTTCATGGTCCAATTGTTCCTTTGAGAAAAAATATAATGGCCTTATGTGTTTTCTTCTGATTTCTTTTACTTTGAAGTATTTCGTCTGGTGTTAAAATAGCAACACCTGCTTTCTTTGGTACCATTGCTTGGAAAAATTTTTTCCAACCTTTCACTTTCAGTTGGTGCCTATCCGTGACAATAAGATGCATTTCTTCAATACAGCATATAGATGGGTTTCTGTTTCCTAATCCAAATCTACCATCTGTGGCTTTTGATTGGGGAGTTTTAGTCCATAATATTTAAGGTTAATACTGAAAGATGTGTGTTGCGTTCCCTTTCACCTTATTATCCTTGCATTTTTGGTCTAGTTTTCTTTTTTTTTTTTTTTTTTTTTTTTTTTTTTTTTCATTTTTTATTAGTTTGTTTTCTTAGGTGCTTGGGATAGTTGCTCCTTTTTCCTGTCCTTTTTGAATTGCTTCAAGGATTCTTCTGAAGGGTTGGCTTTTCCGGACATGTATGCTTTCAGGTTGTTTAATTTTATGGAAGATTTTTAGTCGCTCCTTCAACTATAACAACATTTTTGCTGGGTATAGTAATCTGGGTTGGCATCTAGAGTCCCTTTAACACTGGGAATGCGTTGCCCCATTGTTTCTTCTTGCTTCATAGTTTGCACTGAGAAGTCAGTTATTTTTTTTTTTTTTTTTTTTTTTTTTTTTTTTTTTTTTTTTTTTTTTTTTTTTTTTTTTCCTGCTTTCTTTTTGGTATATAGTGTTTTAACTATGAGATGGCATAGAGAGTTTCTTTTCGATCTTGTCTTTTTGTAGCGCTACTTTGTGCTTCTGTTATTTGTATTGGTTTGTCTTTTTTTTAGTTTGTGGAAATTTTCAATCTTATTCTGTTGAAGTCTGATCAATACCATTCTGGTGGGGATTCTTCTCCGTCCTCTATTCTTATGATGCGGAGGTTTTGATCTTTGCAGAGTGTCCCACTGTGGGCATGAAACTTTGTGTGTGGCTAGAAGTGAGAACTTGTGGAAGACCTGTCCTGGGAGGTTTCCAGTTATCTGATATCTCTGTGGGGTTTCAGAGTTATCTGTAGCAGAAGATTCTGGATATTACAATGATTCTCGCCGTTGCACATATCGCTGTAAGGTTCCAAGGCCCTTCCCTTGAGGCATTGAGCAAATGTTACACCTCTAGTTACCTGTTACAAAAACAGGAGCTCTGCAGCCCCCTTATTAGAACCAAGGTGGCTCATACCTCCCTTCTGCCTTCTCCCCACTGCCTTCCCAGAGGCTCAGTGACTTAATAGATAGAACTCACTGACAGAAAATAAACAAAGTTTTCTTCCTCCCAGCCCTCCTTGTGTGAGTCTGCTCATTTTTCCTACGGGTGATCTTCTGTGGTCTTCCCTCCCCCCGTCTTGCCAGAGCAAGCCTAGAGACTGTTGGCCTGCGGGCAGAATACAAGTCCTGGAGCTGAGCCAAAAGGAGGGCAGCGTGTATGAATGTGATCCACATGTGACTCAAACAACTGAACAAAGACAAATGACAACATGACATCCGCACAATTCGCTTGGTTGTTCCACTTTCATGTACTTTAAAAATTTTCGTAACCTTTACTTGAGGTTTTTATTTTGTTCTGTGTTATCTTCCAAATCTGATATTCTTTTTTTCTGGTTCCTCCATTCTACGTCTGAGGCTTTTTCTGCCTTCCTCGTGATTGTATGAGTGGTTTGATTTTCCTTTTTCAATTTCATCTTGTGATTTTCTTATATATTTCCACTGACTTTTGAGCTTCTCAATCGCTTCTTAAACTCCTTGTTTCGCTGGTTGGCTTTTTTCTTTGTCAATATCATTTTTTCATTGTTTCCACCTGCCGTCTGGAGTTTGTCAATCTCTCTCTCTATGGGGTTCCTTCTTGAGTTTCATTCTCTCTCCTTAGTTATCTGACTTGTTTCTTTAAATTCTTTGATTTCGTTGTACTTAACTATGTCCAAAAAATTGTTACTCTAAGATCTGTTTCTTGGGCCATCCCCAGGGGCAATCCCACTGTAGAATCCCCGACAGGGTTGGTAGAGCTTGTGTGGATTATCCTGCCCTTTCCCATGTTGTCCGTTTGTCGTGTCCCTGGCATGTGGGGTTCTCTATGCCTGTATTTCAATGTGAGTCCTGAATGCCTATTCACTGTGTTGAAGCTTGCTTTGCTTGCCTCCTTCATATGCCTTCATTGTTTTTGTTTGTTTTGTTTGTTTGATTTGTTGTTCTCCTTGCTTATGGAGTTGTTTGACTTGTCAAGTTTTAGGCTGTTTCTATGAAGTCTAACTCACTCGTCCCTTTCTGTTCTGAGGTTCTCAAAAGCACTTGGGAACACTGCCTCAGCATTCCTGTGCTTGAGGTTGTCCTGGGAAATCCCGATCTAAGCGTCTGTGCACTCTTATGTAGGTTCTGGGGAACTGAACAGATCTTGCAAGGCAAGCACGTTAACTGATCAGAACTATCTTCCCAGTCTTATTCTAATTATTCAGCCCAAAAATAATAATAATAATATTTACAGAAGTCATCTTAGTCAATGAATGGGTTTAAAGAGGAGATGAAATGGGAAGTCACGATAAATACCCCACACCACGGAGGTTGAGACTCTCTCAATTTCTTTGAAGTCATGCTCAGATGCTTTTTTCCTTCATGGACTCTCTCACTTTTCTTCTATATACTGCATTTTTGTTTATCCCTCCTCAATGATTAAAAAGGACATAAGGGAAATAACTTTTTTAAAGTCTTTATATTTAGATTTAGTGTCTATCTTAAAGTAATATTTTCATTTTTGATAGCTGAGATAGATGTAAGTTGTAAATTGTAAGCATTTCCCTCAAAATATTTTTTTTGGGGGGAATAAGACTTATGGTAAGGTCTTCACTATATAATCCCAGGCTACCCTCAAATATACTATATGTACCATCCCTTGAATCATGGCAATCATCCTGCTCCATCCTCTTGCATGTTAGGATCATAGGTGTGACCCACCACGCCAAGCTTTTCCCGCAGAACTTGGGATGAATTGTTCCTTTATTTCTGGTTAGCAGTATGCTTTTTCATTCTTGTTTCTAAAAGAATTCACTTTCTTAAAGTCATAAGGAGCAAATTTTTGAAATGTCATCAAAACTATATTTGGATGTGCATAGTTGACTTGCTGTCGGATTGTAGATCAGTGTCAGAGCATGTGCCCAGCATTGTGGGGGGCCAGAGGTTCAAGTCTCAGCATGAAAAATATTGGTTGGCTGTGTGTAATTTCTGTTCACTTTGCTTTTAAGTTGGCCAAACTTCTCAGTATACACAATAATCTCTATGTCTCACAACCCAGTGCCCATTGTTTCTTTGATTATATGTTATATTTTATTGATTATACTTAATTTCTGTCTTTGCGACTTAATATTGATATATATATGTATATATATATATATTATATATTATATATTGCTGTCCGTGTCTTCCAAAATTTTATAACGTCTCATAAAAAAGAGAAGCTGTCTCTATCTAACCATGGCAATTGTGTATTATTATTATTTAACATCTTTTAAAATGGTATATCATGCCAGGTATGGTGCTGCACACCCTTTAATCCAGGCAGTCAGGAGCAGAGGCAGCGTATCTTCTGTGAGTTTCAAGGCCAGCCCTTGGTCTGCATAGTTGAGTGCCATGCCAGCTGAACTAAAGGAAGGCTCCTCTGTTCTCAAAAGACCAAAAAACAAAACAAACAAACACAAACAAAAGACCAAAAATAAACGGTATCACATTTTAAATTTTTTCTTGTCCTTGGGTTTCTCTTACTTCATAGTAGCTGCGATGATCTCTCATCATTCAATTTTTTGATGCATCTTCAACATCCATTCAAATTTCGTCTTAAAAACATCTGTGTGCATGTACATGTGGTAGATGGAGAGGTAGATCTCCTCAGTTGTTTTTCGCACCTTATTGTTTTTGAGACAAGTTCTCTACATATGAGAATCTGCTGGTTTGGCTAGACTGAGCTTCCCATAGCGTCTTCCTGTCTCTACCCCCCGAGGGCTGGCGCGTTGCAGACATACATGTTGCTAACGTTTACCTGGTGTTGGGGATCAAATGTTCCTATGTTTGAGATCAACACTTCTGGCCAACTGACTCAAGCTGTCCAACCCCTCAAGAAACCATAAACCTGGGTGTGGGTGGAATGCACCTTTAATCCCAGCACTTGGGACGGCAAATGCAGGAGGATCTCTTTGGTGTTCAAGACCACGCCTGGTCTAAAGAGTGAGTTAAAAGCCAGGCTGGAGAGAGTAGCCTACGGTTAAGCGCACCAACTGCTCTTGCAGAGGACCCAGGGTTTGCATCCCCAGCACACCACATGGTGGCTTGAAAGGGGACGTCTATAACTGCCAAATCCAGGAGAACTCCAGTTCAGGGGAATCCGAGACCCTCTTCTGACCTCCGCGGCAGGTTGCACGCACATGGGTGCACAAACCTGCAGCAGACAGTACATTCATACACATAGGACAAATAAATAAATAAATTTAAAAATATTAAAAAAAGATGAGTTCCAGTACATGCTTGGGGTTACAGGGGGACCTTTACTCAAAAAGATCAGAAGAAAAAAGGAGAAGAAGAAGAAGAGGAGAGGAAGGAGGAGGAGGGAGGAGGAGGGAAGGAGGAGGAGGAACCATGAAACAGTTTTTTTTTTGCCTTCTTTTTTTTATTATTTTTTTTTCTCTGATTCATATTAGCTTATAAAAAATTTTATTATTTTATTACTTTTTTTTTTAATTTTTTTTTATTTATTGTTGTACTATATGACTGTATGAATTATCTTTGTCTTTGTTCTGCATGCAAGTCTGTTGCCACCCGTTGTCGTGCAACGTCCGCGGAGTCAGAAGAGGGTCTCGGATTTCCCCTGGAACGAGTTTTCTCCTGGAATTGGAGTTTCAGGACGGTTCTCAGGCCGCCAGGGTGGGTTGCTGGTGGATCGAACCGGGTCCTCGTAAGAGCCGGTCGGCGCTCGCTTAACCGATAGTGCCATCTCTCCAGCCCTCTATTTTTATTACTTATTTTTATGTGTATGAGTGTTACTGTCTGCATCGCTAGGTTGGTGCCACCATTGTCGCTGCAATGCTACTTGCAGAAGTCAGAAGAGCAGGGTGGATCCCTTGGAACTGAGAGTCGTAAAGATGTAAGTGGTTGCTTAGCTAGGGCCATGTGGGTCTTGGGAATGAAACCTGGGTCGTCAGCAAAACAGCAGTCTTTAACTAACCACCTGAGGAGCCATCCTCCAGCACCCCGGAGTCTATCTTTTTATGATAATTGATTTCCTAAAATGTCTTGTGATCCTGAATATAAATATAAGAGTGATTTGAGTCATATAAGTAGCTTATATGACATCTACAGCTTTTAGGCTTCTCCCTTGAATGGGAGGCCTTATGTAGGGGTACTCAGAAAATGAATGGGTAGTTTTCTCCAGAGACTATAAACAAAGAAGAGGTATGTAAGTTAGTGTTGTGGCTTTGAATGAGGTATCCCCTGTGGGCTCAAGTATCCTAATATCTGGTCAGTTATTGATGCTGTACAGGGAAATTTAGGATTTATAGCCTTACCGGAGGAAGGCACTTTGCTTAGGACAGGCTTTGAGAGTTAAAAGCCCCTTGCGTCTCTATTTCCAGGTCTCTCTTGCAAGTGTGTAGTACTCAGCCTCTCTGCGCTTGGTCTGTCCTCCTGCACCTTCCTCCCCTTAACCCATGATGGACTTTTATCCTTCTGGAACCATAAGTTCAATAACCTCTTCATTCTGTAAGTGCTTTGGTCATCGATGCTTTTAACACAGCAAAGAAAAAATAACTAGGGGCTGGAGACTACGGCCTCTAGTGGTCCAAGAGCACCAGACTGCTCTTGTCAGAGGCCCGAGGGTTTCCCATCCCCAGGCCCCACATGGTGGCTGAGAGCAGTCTTGAACTCCCCATTCCAGGGGAATCCTGACACCCTTCTTCTGACCCTCTTGAGGCATTGCACACACAGGCGGCACAAACCTACATGGCAGACAGTACATCATACACATTAAAAACTAAAAATTAAAAAAGAAAACATAAACTAATACAGTATTGGGGAAACTCCCATTGGTCTCCATAATAGATTTTTGGAGATGATATTTTATTCTGGACGTTTAGCAGTATTTTAGTTTGTTTTCTATTCCCATATAGTGCTAACTAGTCATGCTTTTTCTTCCACATTGGTCTAATTAAGGTAATCTATAATGACTGATTAAGCTCTTTCAGGCCCCATCTTCTACACTAACTACCCTTTCCAGGCATGCCTCCAACATTCCCAGAGAGAAGTTGTCAAGCTTTACCCTGAGTGCAGACAATGCTTCTGCTAATCTTTTAGGCTTCATGATTCTGGGGACACAGCAAGAGTCTGAAATTCTGTAGTTACTTCGCTGATTGTCATGACTCCTCTGCACGGGTTCTCTATCCCGGTCAGCCAGACTGTTTCGAAGGTTTCTTCCTTTAGACTTGTGATTTTTTTCCTCCACTGTTATTTTTTTCATTAAAAATATTTTTATGCCGTTTTTCTGTGGTGCCATGCCTTTAATCCTAGCATCGGGAGGACTAGAGGACAGGTGGTCTTTGGTTGAGTTCAAGGCCAGCCTGGTCCTACAGAGTGAGGTTCCTCAGGCCAGCTGGAGCTATAGGGAGACCCTTGTCTCCAAAAAGGGATCCAAAACATATTTTTAGTTAATTCGCTAGAATTCATGGAATATTTTTGATAATAAAATATTTACCTCTGGTCATCTCCCCAACTCTTACCAGATCTGCCCCCAGCTCTATACTCTCCTAATTTTCTGTCTTCTCTCTCTTTTTTTTTTTTCTTTTTTTTTTTCTTTTTTTTTTTTTTCTTTTTGGAGACAGGTTCTCCCTTTAGTCTTAGCTGGCTTGGAGCTCACTATCAGAGATCTGCCTGCCTCTGCCTCCTGAGTGTTGGGATTAAAGGTAAGCATCACCACACCTGGCCCCTCTCTTTCTTTTTTAAATAATAATCAACTCCAATTTGTGCTAACCATATACTTTTTGGTGTGGGGCCATCTACTTGTTGGGCCATCATGGGTCACCTACTAGGAACCATACCCTTAAAGAAAACTGATTTACCTTTCCCCAGAAACCATCAACTGTCCCTAGCTCCTCAGTGAGGGGTGAGGATTTATGAACCCCTTCCAACTTGGTGCTAGAATACTGACTGGCTTGATCTTCAGCAAGTCTTGTGCAGTCAATCACTGCTGCCATGTCCACTCCTATTTTCCGTGGATCTTACCCTAGTTGCTTTATGTAACAGGATTTTCCCAATATTTCTGGTGTCAGCTAGCTTTATTTGTGCTTGGTTTTCATAGAAAACCTTTTTTCCTCCATCATATCAGTCTATCTGTGTGACCTCAGTGGGTGGGGAGGTGATGTGCATGCTGGGTCTATCAGCTACAAATGCAAAGCAGAGTAGAATTTCGGAGGAAGTGTGTACATCAACAGTGGGGTGCATGATGAGCTTAGAAACCCCAGTGCTTTGTTTGAGTGGCTTCTTCCCTTTGGCCAAATATACAACATCCTTATTTCTTTGAAGACCTGCACTCCTTTGCCATTTCTTTCAAAAGCCCAGAAGCCTTTGCACTCTCTCTCTCTGAAACTTCTTTTGACTTTTCTACCTCATCTAAAGTCTGAATTTCTGGAATTACAGAAACAGCTTCAGCCACAGCCAGAAAGGTGAATGCATAAGACAGTTCATAGCTTCTGCTTATTGGCTTTCTATCCCTTAAACAGATGGTAAAAATCTCTTTAGGAATGAAACGCGTAAATTGTGTATTTATGCAAGAACGTTTGTGTGCCTTAGAGGGGGGAGGAGTGAGGTCATAGAGGGTGGAGCGCAGGACAACACGCGATGTTAAATGGGGTGAAAGTGTGTGGCTGGCCAGCCCTATAGCATGGGGATGATGAACCTTGGTGATAAATTAGTGAAAAGCCATCCTCATAAGACATTTGATTATAGATGGCTTCTTTTCCGTAATTTAGGAATGTGCTAGAATTGTTCTGTTGAAACCTTGATAAAAACTAAGATTTTTAGGCTCAAAGATTTTTTTTTCCCCTAGCATTTTAAAATAGCCCATTAGTGCCTGAGGGGTTTACTTTTGTAATACATAATTAGGTATTTTCAGTCAGTAAGCCTGAAATCACATATTCATGGCAATCCAACATCTCTGTAATCTTACTTTTTTTCCTTGCACAAGGAAGGTTGAAATATTAATTGCTGTATCAGCCACTTTAAGATTTAATGTATTTTTTTTTCCCTTCTAAGGGCAGCCTACCTCCTGCATGACTTTTAACTGTCTATTCTCACAGCTGCCCGAGAGATAAGCAACTATATGTCTCCAGAAGTAATCTATAAATCATATTCAAATTCATGTGTCCAAATGATCCTTTCTTTAATCTCTAAAATGACTCTACTGGAAGCTTGCTAGTGAAGTTCAATTGGAAACATTATGTTTTCCACCTACTCATATTCCTGTCAAATATGTTCATGTCAGAAAAGGAAGAATAGAGCTAGTGAAATAGGCCTTCGAGCACTGCCAACTGGAGTGGCTGTATGGGTACAACAAGGCCCCTGGTTCAAATCAGTCAGTCGTGACTTTTGAAAGAAAAACAGAAGAAAGAGAAGGAAATAGTTTGGTCGCTGCTAGAGAGGAGCCATCTCCTGTGACTTCTCTTTGTCACGGCATTTCTGTCAGACAAACAGGAAAGTATCATGATTCCAATCAGTATTTAATGTGTTTAAGACATGCCAAAGGGACTGTTGGGAGAGCTGGGCTATTGTGTTGGTATCACAGGGTAACCATTTCTTACAAGTCAGCTAACGGGTATTTTAAGGTCTACTACACCATCTGGTCTTGTCTACCAGTCCGTCCTTATCTCCAACTCCCATTACCAGAGAATCGCAGTCCTCAGCATAAGTCATGAGCTGCTTATTCTTCCCTTCATACTTTTCCTTTTTCTTAAAAAAAATTTATTTATTTCTGTATGTGTATGAATGTATTGTCTGCATGCAAGTCTGTGCACCCGTGTCGTGCAATGCCGCGGAGGTCAGAAGAGGGCGTTGGATTCCCCTGGAACTGGAGTTCTCCTGGAATTGGAGTTAAAGACGGTTCTCAGCTGCCATGTGGGTGCTGGGGATCGCACCCGGGTCCTCTGCAAGAGCAGTCAGTGTTCCCAACCGCTAGGGCATCTCTCCAGCCCCCCTTCATGCTTTTCCTCTTGGTATTCCTTTGCCTACAGTGCCTTCATTTCTCTGTCTTCTAGTTCCAAAGCTTTTCCATGAGCCAGTAACCCCTCTAAGATAGCCTAAAAAACCAAAGAACTAAATTTCTTCTGAGACCTTGTTAAGGTCTTAATACTCTATTAGCTGAGTGGGATGCAGGGACAGATATGTAATTAATACCCATTCTCTGCAGGCATTGAACTAGGTCACATGCATGAACCACTAATAGACAATTCTCACATCTTCAATAATTTCTAGTTTCTAGACAAGAAGTTATCAACCCAGCTGGGCATGGTGGTGCATCCCTTTAATCCTAGCATTTGGGAGGCAGAGGCAGACAGATTTCTGTGAGTTCAAGACCAGCCTGGTTTACATAGTAAGTTCCATGCCAGCTGGGGCTACAGGGAGATCCTGCCTCAAAAAGATAAAAAAAAGTTATCAGCCCAGCAAAAGGAAGAACCTACATCTATGTGATTTCAGAGTCCATGTACTTTCCACTACAAACCATGCTGTTCTTGCCCGTGGGCTTAGAATTTAGCTGGAGTACAGAAAAGAAATATATAGAACCACAAAATATCCCAAGTCAGGAAAATTTTTCCGAGTTCAGGAAGTTCAACTCTTCTGGCTATTGAATATTTTGTGTATTGCTACAGTTAGAAAATAACTTTTTATCAGAAAATCTTCTGTGACAGGTCATGTTGGATGAATGCATCTAGGTGAAACACTTTAAATTTGTCTCTACTTAATGCTGTATCATTTGGTTTGACTCTATTTTCCCTTCCAGTTCAGAAAATTTTGTAACATTACTTCATCATTAACACTATTTTTTTTTCTGCACGATGTCTATTTTCTCAGCATGTCGTAAATATAACCATCCTGAAATTGCCAGAATGTTTTTGGGTTAGATCTGTGTGACTGTCACAAGAGCACTCTTCATTGATTTGAAAGTATGTCGTGGGGCTGGGGTGATGGCTGAATGCGTACAGTGCTTCCTGGGCCAGACTGAGGCCCAGGGTTCAGATCTCCAGAATGGATGGAAAGCAGAACACACATCTGTAATCTCAGTGGGCCTGTGGTGAGATGGGTGGTAGAGACAGGAGCATTCCTGGAAGCCCGCAGCCCAGCTTGCCTGGTGCATGCAGTGGAAAATGACAGATCCTGTCTCAAAGTGGAAAGTCAGAACCAACACTCAGGGTTTTCCTATGTTCTCCAAACATGGTGTGTGTGTGTGTGTGTGTGTGTGTGTGTGTGTGTGTATGTATCTGCATTCAAACACACTCATAAGAAAAAAAAGTATTTATGACTGCTATTTTTCAAGTGTGGTCATTTGATTATCAAGTAAGTTTGTCAAGCATCTTGCTGCCCTTAAATTGGTGTAAAGGTGCAACATTTGTTAAATACTTTGGAAAATGCTGAGCACTGCATTCATTCTCTGTGCCTGTTTTGACTTCCTAACATCCCAGAATAAAAAGGAATCAAACTAGCCTTGTATGACTTGTTTTTGATGAGTTCAGGTTTACATTGCAGAACCTTTTCATCTGTCTCAAAATAATACAAAATGCCTCGTCACAACCAAATCCTTGCAATTTGGTGGTGGTGGTGGTGGGGGGAAGACACTGAAAAACTTAAAATGATATCCTGGCTATAGTCTACAATGAAGTGCAGAATTGGTTTACACAGGCCCTGTGTACACATAGGAGAACCCGAGGTGGTAGAATCAAGAAGCCTTCAAAGAAGTTGTGAACAATAGCCAGGTGTGATGGCGCATGCCTTTAATCCCAGCACTCGGGAGGGAGGCAGAGGCAGGTGGATCTCTATGAGTTCAAGGCCTGCCTGGTCTACATAGTGAGCTCCAGGCCAGCTGGAACTAGGGAGACCCTGTCTCAAAAAGATTAAAAAAAAAGAAGTTGTGACCATTAGAAGAATGGCTAGAGCTGAGATGGGGGATGAGAAGAAAGAACATGGCAAGCGATAGTAACTGGGTGAACAAAGGTGTGAAGGTCTCAGTGTGGTGTGTTAGTGGCCCTGGAAGAATGAGGGTTTGGCTGAAATAGGTATTGAAGCTGGAGACTGTCAAGTACACAGTAAGATTGGCAGGGCAGAGTTTGCTTGTGGGATAATCCTGAAGGTGCTGTAGGGAAAGTGGGCTGTGAATATTGCAGTAAGATAAAAGGTGTTGAAGATATTTCAGGAGAGAAGTGACCTGGCATTGAAAGGAGAAGATCCTGGCTGTGCGTGCAGGGATGCAAGTTGTGAGGTCATTGCTGGGAACTACGAGGCTTAACTGGAGCCCACACAGTCATTTCCGAATGGAGGATGGAAGAAACGTGCTCAGTGCAGAGATGTCAGCATCATATGGGAACGGACCCAAGTGCCATCTCAGTGGAAAGTAGGCCACAGTGTGTGGTTTACTAACTCATTGACAGAATGATTGACTGAGAGGAGACGTGGTGAGTCAAACATGAATCTAACTTTTCCAGTACTCAGGGCTGGCTGGGAGGATCCTGTTTCCATTAAGAGAAATAGAATGAGCCAATATACTTTGTTTATAAAACTATGCTAATATCCATGAAATCCTGTGCAGAGATGTTACTTGCAGAGGCATTCAAACTAGCTCTGTACCAAAGCTTGCATTTGGAGGTGAATCCACTGTAGGTGTCTCTTTAAACATATATGCAGGGACAGCAAAATAACCTCCCACCTCACATCTTTAGAGGAAATAAGAGGCCCTGTAACTATTGAGGAAAAAATACATTCACCCTCAAATTATATTGTTTTAGAGGTTAAAAGTATGTAATTTCCCAAGGAACACATTGCGACTCAGCCTGCTGGGAGGCTATTGCTCAATTACTCTCAGCAGTAGCAAAGGTGCCTACAATTCTGTCAGCTCTGAGGCAGCTGCTGGGAGTAGAGGCCTCGCTCAGCCTGTGGGCTGACAGGAAGATCTGGGCCAGACAGGGCAGATAGTCTTGCACCCTTGAGTCATGGTCCTTCTGCTCTGATGTGTCAGGAACCTGCCTAATCACAGGTTGCCTGCACAGGTGGCCCTGGCCTCTGCTGGTTAATTTGTCTGCTGGCATGTCCCTGAGCATTTTTACGTTCCAGGCATCATCCGTGGGTGTGTGTAAACATCCATGGAGTGTCTTGCCAAAGTGGAAAGGGGCCGGGTCTGCAATTTCCTTACTGGAGGGGTCCCACTGACTGCTGGGGTGACCCTGTCCTTTAGGGTATAGACTTTGTCACCTTGATGCTACAAAGGCTTTGGTGAATAAGGAGAGGAGAGCTCAATAGGCTCTAGGTGACAAGTTTGAGGATGTATCTTACAGAGATGCAGTTAGTTGTCAGTAGGCATTGTGAGGGATCATGGTCATCTTAAAATTTTGTTACTTTAATAATTCAGCATCTGATGCTATCAGTAGCTTCCAGCATAACCCAAACACCATCCTGGATATTTATGTTTAGATCTCTAATAGAAATAATTTGTTTCTCTACAGTTTTTCACCCAGACATTTCTCTTTGTGCACTGGACATTTTGATTAATATTGTTCAAAACTTACTAATTAGGGATTTTTAAGTTCACCTTACTTCTCAGTGCTCTTCCTTAATTTTGTCAATTTGAATGTCTCTTGGGATGAGCAGAAACAGTTCTTGACCTGGGAATAGGGCTAATGGTTGGCTTCAGAAAGTGGAACAGAGAAGAAAATTTTCTCAGGAGGAAAGCACTGGTGTCTGTGAGGGTCCCGGAAGCCACTGCTTCCTCAGACTCTCCCCCACCTATCAAAGCTCCCCCAGCAATCCTCAAGAAACTGGTGTTAAACCTCCAGAGAGATGTGCAATCCAAACAAATCCTCTGTAATCAACCCCAAGCTGATTCTGGGTTGCAGTTTTGGATTCTAGAGAAGGGTCACTGGGTCCTGTTAAAGATTTATAAACAGGCCTCAATGTCAGTCAAAGATGAGCCTGGAGAAAGGGGACACCAGAATCTTAGACTCTTCAAAGAGCATTTTCCAACTCTCTTTTCTTTCTCTCGTTGTCTCTCTTGGTAACAAGCAGACTTTGGAAATTGTTCTTCAGCAAATGCATTAGAAAGAAGGTGGAAGGGAAGTGACACATTGACAGGTGACTGAGGAGACAAGTCTGGGAAAGGATGGTTAAAACAAAAGCTGCTGAACACTGAGGCCTCCTGAAATCCCGTCAAGGTTTAATTGCAGGTAGGCAGCTGACCCGTGTAAACTGGAAAGTGTAACGGAAGTGGCTGCACATATTTTTCCTTTTGAAAACTCAACAGATCTTAAAAAGCCCAGTAACAGAAGCAGCGGCCTCATCCTGAATTATTCAGGCCTGGCTTTGACAGCAGTGTCTGTTTGCATTCCATCCACAGCAGTTTGGTTTCTGCATCTCAACCCTCCACCTCTGTGTGGATTTCCAGTGCTACCACCACCACCACCACCAGTACCACCACCACCGCCACCTCCACCTCCACCACCACCACCACCACCACCTCTACCGTTAGCATCATTTTCATCCTGATAGCTGGTAGCTTATGTGCTGGATGCTCTACTCAGGGTTTGTTTCTTTTACCAAGTAAACCTCCAAGGTAGTTAGTACTATATTTCCCATTTTATAGTGGGAGACACAGCTAGTAAGTGGTGGGGTCAGTATTCCACACAAGTAAGTCTTTTTTCAGAACCTTAGGCATATCATGGGTTAGTGGTTATTGAGCCGGTGTTTATTGAATTGATGACTAAAAGAATGAATTAAATTTTAATTCTTATTATTCTCCCATTCTTGTATGTATTTTTTAATGTGACAAAAGTTGACATGTTCTTACGAACCTCCTTGGCTAATTCTGCCCTCTTTCTCCCAAAACAGATATTCAACTCAACACTGTGTGGAATTTTTTTTTTTTTTTTTTTCTCTTTGAGACAAGGTCTCCCTGTAGCCCCAGCTGTCCTGGAACTCACTCTGTAGACCAGGCTGGCCTTGAACTCACAGAGATCCATCTCCCTCTGCCTCCCGAGTGCTAGGACTAAAGGCATGTGCCACCACGCCCAGAAACTCTCTGGAATTTTATTTATAATTTATTTATTTATTTATTTATTTATTTATTTATTTATACAACATCTAAATCTTTACTTTTCGTAAGCTACATTTTTTTTCAAATTAGACAGTTTACACTGAATCACACAAAAGGAAACTTAAATTATCAATAGTTTACATGTAAGCTTGATTTCAGTCTTAATGAAAAGTAGAACGAAAACAAAAACTCTCAAGAAAGCTTCCCCGTTACATTTCCGTTCTGTGACTCGGCAGCTGTTAGTGCTTCTGGAATTGTCAATTGTCTGCTGCTTTCCGTGTAACAGGCTACAAAGCACACAAACCCACAACTATGGCTCATTGAAGGGGACACAGAGACAGGTATGCATCATTCGTCTCCTGCTGTGATACACTGGACCAGTTTTTCAATATCAACTGCAGAAACCTTAACATAGCAGTGTGAATATAAAACCCATACCAAGATGCGAACTCTGCTTAGGAAAGTGCTGGAGACTGGCACTTACCTGGGGAATTTTCTGTGGGTTCAGCAGGCAGCATTTGCAGAAGAAGTACCCACTGGGTGAAGTGGAATTAGATGGGGCAGAAGGGTTATAAAAGTGTCCTCAGTTTTCAACTCCCACGAATTCTTGCTCTCAAGATTCCCCTGGAACTGGAGTTAAAGATGGTTCTCAGCCACCATGTGGGTGCTGGGGATCGAACCCAGATCCTCTGCAAGAGCAGTCAGTGCTCTTAACCATTAGGCCATCTCTCCAGCCCCAGGATTTGCTTTTTAAAGTCCTGGTGATACTGCATTCTTGAGAATCAGAAGAAAGAAGAGTCAGCAGGGAAAATAAAGAAAAACAAAGGACACACCATCTATAATATTTTTCCAGCTCCAGCCACATTAGAGGTGGCTGTTTTTATGTACTGTTCTCTTTATAACTAAGGTTTCAAAAATTATGAAGATCTGACTTAGGGTTCTACATCTGTATGTAGCTTAACTTGGCATCTCGAAATACAGGGATGGGTACTTCCATGTTGAACACTGGAATCTTCTCAGCAACACTTCCTTCTGTTCTTAGCCTGATTCACCAGACTCTCTATGTCCCTCAGTCACCCATGAGCTAGTTAGTGGTCAAGTCAGTGGACATGAGTCAGTTGGCATGACACACAGATGAAAAGCTTGAAATTATGGTGCTGTCTTTTCTTTCTTTCTTTCTTTTTTTTTTATCTTTTTGAGACAGGGTCTTCCTGTAGCCCCAGATGTCCTGGAACTCACTCTGTAGACCAGGCTGGCCTTGAATTCACAGAGATCCACCTCCCTCTGCCTCCCGAGTGCTAGGACTAAAGGCGTGTGCCACCATGCCCAGCCAAACTAAATATCCTGAAATGGGATAGACTTACTGCACTCAGGTCCACAGGTCTACTGGACAGTTCGCTGCTGATGATCTCATTTGGTCTTGCTCACATGATCCACAGGAGTGGATCAGCTTGGGCTATCTGGGTCAGCAGGGCCTCACTCCCATGGCTCACCAGTGATTGGCTGGTTTCTAGAAACTGCTAGCTGACTTCTGGCCATGGTGGCAGGGTTGACTCAATACCCAGTAAGCTGGCTGAGTCTCTGAAAGGATCTGAGAAAGTTGAGAAGTACAGGTCTCCCGAGGCCCAGGTTGAACCTGATCTTTAACACTCCCATCTCATTCAATATGCTAAAGCAAGCTACCAGACAGTCCAGATTTAAGGGGTAGGGAAAAGGCTCCAGACCTTGATAGATGCAGTTATAGGCCCAACACCCTCTTCTGACCTCCGTGGCATTGCACAACATAGGTGTACAAACCTACATCCAGACAGTACCTTTATACACATAAAAAAATAAAATAAAAAAAAAAGCAAGTCCTGTCTTCACGTAGGAGCCGGTCAGAATGGCAAAGCTTATGGAAAATGTGTTTGCCATGTGTTTTATCATTCAGGGGGAGCTTCATTTTCCTTAGCATTGTCCTTCTTCCAGCTGTCTGAGGTGCTCCATCCCAGTTTGCCTTGTAGAATCAGGCCGCTGCTGCTGGGCTGTGCTCTGTTGGGTTTCACTTTGCGACAAGAGATGTATAGCAGTGTGTAGTAATTTAGAGGTTTTCTATCAACTTGATATTGCTGTAACAACCCAGAGCTTGGACTTGTCTCATTGAATGTGTGATAGACCAGTTAAGGAATTACTGAGCTTGTGCAGTTAGGCACAGGTGGTACAAACTGCATACTAGTCAATTTCAAATGTATTAAGACCATGTTTGTAAAAGATTGGAAATTAGGGGCTGGAGAGTCGGCTCAGTGGTTAAGAGCAATGGCTGCTCTTGCAGAGGACCTGGATTCAGTTCCCAGCACCCACATGGTGGTTAACAACTGCCATCTGTTATTCCAGGTCTGGGAGATTTGACACCCTCTTTTGGCCTCCACAGGCATTGTACAAAGTGGTGCACTTATCTATACTAAATATTCATACACATAAAATAAAAATAAATAAACATTTTTAAAAGATTAGAAATAAGACACAGGCACAGAGAGACAAAGACACAGATAGACATAGACATCATATACAAAACTGAGTTTGAGAAAACACTGTTGTGGATAACTGTTGTGGATAACTGCTCAACTTTACATCTTGGCTTATCTTGTTCTGTGGAGGATATACAAAGATTCCCTTTATGCTCTATGTAATTATTATTGGATGATAACATTTTAATTATATTTGTTTATCTATTGTGTGGTGAGCATGTCAATTCTCTCCTTCCACCATTTGGGTCCCTGGGATCAAACTCAGGTCACTAAGCTCAGCAGAAGGAGCCTTCATCTGCTGAGCCATCTCATTTAGCCTTCTTTATGATTCGTAAATTTTACATTCACCTCTAGACCATGAAACTAGGGGCGATGATTGGATCTGTGGAGGGGACGTTACCAGAGAGGCTGCTGTGATTGCTGAGTGACTGCCTAAAGAAATGAAGAAATGAGTCTTCCCTTGTTTCCACCAAGACCTCTTCCTATAGATATTTCTCTGTGTTATGCAGAGCTGGAGAAAGAAATCTGGTCTTTAATTTGAGTTGTCCTTTATTTAGATGAGTGGCCTCTGTATTATTCAGCATGGTCCGCCAGTACTGAGACCAATTTACCTGGGGCAGGCAAAGAGGAAACGTAAGTGATGGCTGTGTAGAAGGGCTGGACCTTAGAGAAGCCCAGAGTTGGGCGCCATTTTTCCCAGGCTGCTTTCTCTCTTGTGTCCCCTCTCATCATGCTTCTGCTCCACCCTCAGGGTAGTTTGTTTTTCTGAGATATCACTAAAATACTTCAACTTTAGGTACATACAGTTTGTAGACTGCATCTTCTTAGCATTGACGCCTGAGAACCAAGGGTAAGAACTCTGGTTAGTGTAGATGATCACATGGGCCCTGAGGTGGGATGCGAAGTACGAACTGCACTAGAGCCAGGGAGAACTAGAAGGAGAGAAACCATCCTCATTACAAAGTTCACCACTGTGCTGGTGAGATGGCCCAGCAGGTGAAGGTGGCTCCACCAAACCCGAGAACCTCAGTTCGATCCCTGGAACTCGCATGGTGGAAGGGGTGAACCAGTCTCCTGCAGGTTGTCCAAGTTTGACTTCCATAAGCAGGTGCCCTCCCCGAATACATAAGTGAAAATGTAAGGAAGTCCAATGTAAATCTCAGAAAGAGGAAGACATGCTAGATAGATCAATAGTAGCTATCAACTCCAGCCAAGGAGCATTGATTAATATTGATTCTTTGGACTTTTATTTTTTATTTTATGTGATGAGTGTATTGCCTACATGTGTGTAAGTGCACCTGTGTTGTGCATTGCCTACAGAGGAGAGAAGAGGGTGATAGATCCCCTGGAACTGGAGTTATGGATGGTTGTTAGCCACCATGTGGGTCCTGGGATTCAAACCTGGGTCTTCTGCAAGAACAGCCAGTGTTTTTAACTTCTGAGCCATCTCCCCAGTCCCTTAATATTGATTCCTGTTTAAAGAGAAAACTGAGTCCAGTGTTCATCCATTTCAAATGTCTTTATTCATAGTCACTCCTTTTGGTGTGAGAACTTGTAATCTATCCTCACTATAATTACACTTATTTGGTAAATGCCTGCTAAATGTAGGCACCAGACCAGGGGTGTTATATATATTATTTCATTTATTTCCACAATAACCTTATAAGAACAGAATGATTTTTCCTACTTTGTGGAAGCTCAGCCTCACCAGGGGACTTTTGCTTAGCTAATTAAGGGGGGATTTGCATTCTCTATGACTTCAATACCCTCTTGTTCCAGTTACCCAATTGCTGATTGAGGTTTGTGCAATTCAAGGACAATGTATAACCAAATTCAATGATTTCTTTTTTTACACCTCCAGTCACAGCTCTGAAACCATCACTAGAGATTCCCTTTCTATGATGATTTAGGATCCTGTTTTATCAAGTTTTCAGGTACAAGCCAGCATGCTTGGAACAGGCTTGAAGCAGACAACTCCAGGCTCAAATCTCCGGGTGGTCATGGTTGGTTTGTTGGCAAAGCCAAGGTCGACAATGGGCCACATTGGTTATTGATTGGCTGCTGATGGAAGTTGGTAAAGTGTCTGTCCATGATTAGTGGTTTTTTTTAGGAGTGTTTGGGAAAACGAGCTGACGAAATGCTGTAAAAATGTGTTGTGTTTCCAGGAGAAGGTTCTGTTTAGCCCCGGGCCACTGCAGAGACTTAAATTTGGCTGATAACACAGTGGTAATACAGTAATGGCAGCAGCCAGTGTCCATAGGCTACCATTGCTTCTTGGTTTCTTTGAGCAGGAAAATATAAGAAAACAAAGTAAATTTTAGTCATATGTTGAATAAGACTATCAAGATATCCAAAATCCTCTTAGCCTGGTGTGGAGAGGTTAGCTTAGTCTTCTCAATTCAGAATGAATAAAGTTTATCCATGTTATAATTCTGACAGTAAAGATGAGAGTAGTAACATGAATCTTTTGAACACTCTCCCGACCCCCTTGAAAAAAAGCATGTGCCCCACTATGTAAGGGTAAAACCTGCCTGAGGGAGTGCCTGGATTACTATTTGTTAAAGGCTTAGCATAGCATAAGGCATGTAAGTGTTCATTAAATTAAAATATAGTGCTTTGTAGTTTATGGGCCTTTTATTACAGATTGTCTTTTTTAACTTTTGTGGCAGCCCTAGGGATTTACAGGCCAGTGATCACAAGTCCTACTTCCCAGAATGCAGTGCCAAGAGGCTAGGGAGACAGGTCAATGGGTGAGAACATTTGCTCTGCAAGCACCAGGACCTGAGTTCAGATCCCCTGCAGCACATAACAACTGGGCACAGAGACCTATACCTGTGACCTCAGCTCTGAGGGTGGAGACAGGTGGATTATGAGAGAACTCAATGGGTAGTCATCTTATCCAAAATGGCAAGCCACTGGTTCATGAAGTGACTGTCTCACAGTAGTAAGGCTGAGAGAAATAGAGGACACCAAATATCCTGCTCTGGGCTCTGCATGAATGGGTGTGTACAGTCACTCACCACTTGAGTGCATGCACCACATCTAATAACAGAGAGAGAGAGAGAGAGAGAGAGAGAGAGAGAGAGAGAGAGAGATGGTGGTAAGATGTTAAAGGGACAGATTAAAGTTAGCCAGCTAGTACTAGGAGGTTGTGGTGCTCATTTTGATTATCAGCTCCATAGGATTTAGAATCATCTAGAAAATACATCTCTGAACATTTCTGTAAGATTGCTTCCAGGAGGGGTGACTGAAGTGGGAAAACCCACTCTGGATGTGGGTGGCGGTGTTCTGTGTGCTGGGGTCTTGTACTAAATAAAAAGGAGAAAGCAAATGGAGACCTGGCATTCATCTTCCTGTGATTCCTGACTCTTGACACCATGGAGCAACTGATGCATGCCTTCCCCACTGTGATGGACTGTACCCTCGAACTGTGAGCCAAAATGAACCCCTCCTTCCTTATGTTGTTTTTGTTAGATATTTTCTTACAACAATGAGAAAAGTAACTAATACAAGGGATTAATGTAAAATGTTGCCTGTTGGATGCTCAGGCTATTAGAGAAGCAAAGAGTTGTTTTTCTTTTTTTTAAAAATTTTTTTAAATTTATTTCTGTATGTGTATGAATGTACTGTCTGCATGCAGGTTTGTGCACCCACGTCGTGCAATGCCACGGAGTTCAGAAGAGGGTGTCGGATTCCCCTGGAACTGGAGTTCTCCTGGAATTGGAGTTCTGGACGGTTCTCAGCCACCATGTGAGTGCTGGGGATCGAACCCGGGTCCTCCGTAAGAGCGGTTGGTGCTCTTAACTGCTAGGCCATCTCTCCAGCCCCCCAAGAGTTGTTTTTCATAGATCAGATTTAAAAATATACTCAAGGAAATGAAGCAAGCTACCTTCCCCTCTCTCCCTTCCCCTCAGTCCATCCCTGTGTCCTGCTGGCTACCCAGGAGGCCAAGGGCCATGGCTGCACCAATGGCATTCCTTGCTGAGTAGCTTCCAGTTGGCTTTGGCCAATGAGAGTCCTTGGCCGGAAGACCTATCAGTGCAGGAGATACTGTGCTTGAGAAGAGCATGCTGGGAGTTGTGCTTGAGGAGTGCATGCTGGGAGTTATGGTGTCTCTTCAAAGTTATGTCTTCTGCTGAACGACACATTCTCTGTGGCTCCAGTTCTTGCTGGGCTCTGATGACACAATTTCCTTCCCTTGACCCTTCCGTTCACTTCACTACCCTGTTTAGTCTCACAATCTTCCCAGCTCTGAGCGGTCCTTTCAGTTCAAGCCTGTTATTTGAACCATCTGGAGGTGAATTCTGTTTCCTGCTGAGACCCTGACTGTTACAAAGACCAGTATTGACTTGCTTATTTTTAGATGGTTAAGTAAAGGCATAAACAAGTTAGCAAAATCAAAACAAAACTCTCATTTATTTTATTAAATACAAGATATAATATCCTTTATGTAATTGGATGGGGTGCTATAGAAAAGTTCGCTCTGTGTCTTTATTCTTTTTTATTTTATTTTATTTTATTTATTTTTTATGTGTATGAATGTACTGTCTGCATGTAGGTTTGTGCACCTGTGTCATGCAAAGCCGCGGAGGTCAGAAGAGGGTGTTGGATTCCCCTGGAACTGGAGTTAAAGACGGTTCTCAGCCGCCATATGGGTGCTGGGGATCGAACCCCTGGGTCCTCTGCAAGAGCGGTCGGCGCTCTTAACCGCTAGGCCATCTCTCCAGCCCTGTGTCTTTATTCTTATTATGACTTGTTAAAAATGTTACTGAAATTGGCTATCATCTATGGACCAACGTTTGAGAAAAATGGATGAACTCATTTTATCCATTCTGTTTTCTGTTTCTTGAGTATTTACTTCTGTTAGAAAGAGATCCCAGGGGCTGGAAAGATAGTTTAGCACAGCTGTTAAGAGCACGGGGTGCTCCTGCAGAGGACCTGGGATCTGTTTCCAGTACCTACATGGTGGCTTAACCATCATCTGTGACTCCAGTTCCAGGGGATCTGACACCATCTTCTGACCTCTATGGGCATTGCTCAATTTGGGTGCACTTACATACACACAGGCAATATACTTATATACATAAAAAATAATAAAATATTAAAAAGATATCCCAATACATTATACTTATAGTTGCTACTACAGTTTACGATTCACTTATGAAGTTTCATAAAATCTCAATGGGGTTTTTTTTTGTTGTTGTTGTTAACAAACCTGTGTGAACATTTATTTTGTGTTTCTCAAGACACAATTCCTGCATCACAGTCGAGTTGAGGTGATGAGTAGGAAAAAAAAAGCAAATCTAATATTTTGAGGATAGCCACCAAGAAAGTCGGTCAAGGACTATGAGAGAACACTGCAAGCTAGCACTCAGGATGGGGTGGGGTGGTGATGTCTAGACCAGGGAGCATTTGAGCTGAACCTCTGAGCATTATGGGAGTTTGTGTGATGGACAAAGGAAAAAACATTTCCAGCAGATTTTCAACCCTCCATCCTTGAGCTTTGAGGACATGACGGAATATGGCACCCAGGAGATGATGTCCTGAAATTAGCTTGGTGAGGCTGAATTGTTGCAGGGTTGGAGGTGATGTGCAGAATGAAGGCAAAGGATGTAGAACCTGAGGCTCAGCACTTAAAAACAGAGTCTTCATCTTGCAGGCAGCTGTGATTTACTAGAGATTTTAAAGTTTTTTTTTTTTATTAAAGGGTGTGACATGGTTAGATTGTCATTTTACGAAGATCACTCTGGTTATTGTTGAAGAGATGGATTAGAGGAGACTGAGATTAGGGACTCAGATGCCAGTTATGCTGCTACTGCAATGGTTTAGGAAATAAAGAATTGAAGTTCTTGATTAAAGTGACAGTGTAGATGTGAACTTCCTAGTACAAATCCCCTCAAATCCACTGCTGATCAAAGGCCAGGTCAGAGAGTGGTTTTCTTTCAAATTTTCTTTTAGCTTTAGCCTCCGGTCTACCACCTGGTAACCCTAGTTAGTCCCTAACAACCTGTGGAAAGCAGCGATTGAGAAGTTCCCACTCTCTCATGCATTTTTGGATTTGAGTGGAGTCAGGAATCTCACGAATGCTATAATTTTGCAAAGTGTGTATCGGTGAAATAAAAGGCAGAGAGCAAGGATCCCAGGAACCGTCTCCAGGCGAGTGCCACTGCCTTTGATTTGGGACTACTTTGCCCATGGTTTATACAATTAGGGCCTGAGGGCAGTGGGGGATATTCTCTCTCTCTCTCTCTCTCTCTCTCTCTCTCTCTCTCTCTCCTGTTCACTACTCCCTGATCTATTTGCTCACTCTCACTTTGGAAAATGAAACTTTATTCGCTGCCTGCCTAGGAGCAAATCGAATCTCCTAATTGCAAAGTTGGACTTGGTGAGTTTGCAGATCCTGTTTGGTGATCAGAGGCTGCACCTCCCTAGTCCTTTTGTTGGGTTTTCTATTCTAAAACAACAAAAATTTAAAAAGCACACCAATCATCTTCAGGAGCTCTGTAGCATGGGAGGTGTTAGTTTAATCGACCACAATCATTACTTTGTCTATGTATTTATATATGTGTTTAAATTTTTTCTTATTAGTTCCAAAGGACCTGGGAAACCTGGTTTATTCTAACCGGAGTCTCCATCCTGCTGGGCTGGGAAGCAATGGCCAGTTTACTAACTTCTGAAACTCAGTGATACTGTTGGTAAAAATGAAAGTGGTTAAGCCAGGCCTGGTGGCACATGCCTTTAATCCTAGCACTTGGGAGGCAGAGGCAGGTGGATCTTTGTGAGTTCAAGGCCAGCCTGGTCTACAGAGTGAGTTCCAGGACAGCTGGGGCTACAGGGAGACCCTGTCTTGAAAAGCCAAAAAAAAAAAAAAAAAAAAAAGAAAGAAAGTGGTTTATGAACTCCAAAGTGTATTTTGAATGTTTTTGTTATTATTATTATTAATAACACAATTTGGATGTATTTGAAATGCTAGTGTGACCTTTGAGAATTTTATTTCCAACTATGGGGATACTGAATACAGATGATTTTAAGATTTCTGACCTGCTATCTTTTATAAGAGAATCTGCTTTTACTGAGGAGGATATATGACAATGATAATTATTAATTGTTATTATTTGTGGTATTGGGGATTGAACCTTGAGCCTTGCATACGCTAGGCAAGTATTCTGCCATTAAGCAACATCCCAAGTTTTATTTGTTGATTTATATGTTTGTATTATAAGAGAAATTTTGACCATATTTCCTGTCTTGTATCTGGCTACTATTATTAATAATTTATAGCAAAATTCTCTAAAGTGCTTAGTAGCTGTTAAGGCATTTTCATATTTATATGGTTTTATATATATGATACATTTTTATGTATATATACATATATGTCTCTATATCTATATCTATATCTATATTTATATCTATATATCAGGTAAATAGAGCCTCACCATCACCAAGTAGATGAATTTAGAGGACCTTCCGTATCCCCATTTTACAATGACATTACCTTGAATTCCATCCTTGAGTAACTTACTGGGGGGGACTTCGGTGTCCTTGTTGAGAGCCCTTACTAAAGGCTAATTTCATAGTTCCTCAGCCTCTTGAATCCTGTGTCCTTCATCTGTTCATACACCAATTACATCTGTATATCAAATATTTTAAGCATCAGGGAAAAATAGAATTTTAGTTACTTAGAGCAGAAAGCACCCTAAGTGATGATTTGATTCAATGTTAGCATTTTTCAGAAGGGAAACTGAATGGAATGGGCCAGTAGAGCTAGAGAAAAGCTGAGGATAGAACCCCAGTGTCTCTCCTTCTGATCCAGATTCCTTCAGCCTCTCTGTTGTACCTTCCAGAGATCCTGCTTTTCTCTTTCCCTGTCATCAGTGTTACTATGCAACCATAGTGTATGTGATACAGCTGAAAATGTTACTGCCACCAAAGTGAGTGAGTTTCAGTTTCAAGGTGAATATTTACATGTTTGAATTATTTTTTTTCTGTTTTACATCTATAGAAAGAACAACAGCTTTGGTTCTAGTTTAACATCTTCTTTAAACTTGAGACTTGATTCTAGTTCAAATGAGTCTATAGGATTTTTCACAAAGTTTGGTTCAACTTGCTTTTTCTGGTACACAGGGCTAGAGTGAGTTCAGATAAATTAAAACAAGAATCCAAACATTTGTGTTTCCAGATCTGAAAAGAGCATGCCTAGATTTTCAAAGAATTAATACATTAGGCAAGAAGAGAGATATAAAGAGATAGGTGCAAGTCCGGCCACGGGATGCAGCCTAGAGCTGTGTAAAGCACTGCTTAGGTGCTGAGAGATAGAAGTCAGCCTTGCCCATAGAGGCTTGAAAAAAGTCACTGAAAACAAGAACTCTTAAACTTAAGGGTAAACCAAATCTTAAGGATAGAAATTTTCCAGTTAATTGAGCTGGTGGCACTCAGTTTTGGAGGACCAGGATATGGCAGTCACACAAGTGATGGACTAGTAGTAGCCCATTAGGCTCTAATGATCTGGAAATTCCTGTCACCTAGTCACATTACGGTACAGTGGATTCCTGATGTGTTTGTGGTGATATTGGTGGAAATGTCCCTACCATGCTTCTGGTCATATGAAAGTAGAACACATCCAACTATGTACAGTACCCAGAACTATGTTCAGTACCCAGAACTATGTATAGTACCCAGAACTATACAGTACTCAGAACTATGTACAGTACCCAGAACTATGTACAGTACCCAAACTAGGTACAATACCCAGAACTGGCCAATTCTAGTCACTGACTGGGTTCTCTGGTCATTATACTTTTAATTGTTATTTTAGAGTTTATTCCTTCTAGTTATGAAAAGTTTTACTGTCAAATAGTGTGCTGCCATGTGTCAACAGTAACTTCTCACAGCTATTACCACATCTGTTGATGGCATCAAGGCGCCCTGTGGAGTGAATGACCTATACATACCATCTTGGTTTTCCAGAAGTATGGACTATGATGTCCCCCACAATGACCAAAATCATCTAATGATACATTTATCATAGCATGTCACCACTGTTAAGCTAGAATGTGGGTAGATTTCATTTTTGAAAAAAAATGAAGAGAAGAGATAATTACTACTAGACAGGGACATAGGAATAGTCCCTGCTCCTTGGTTCCCAATAGTGGGGGAAGAATCCAGTAGAGGGAGGGTTTGAACTGCCAGAAGTTAAAGGACTGTGAGTAGGAGAGGGTAAGACCAAGAAGAATAGGAAGAACGTATCTAGGGTGGGAGGACAGGGCTGGCTCTTCCTTGGATATTCTAGGAAGGTCAGAAGGCAGGCATGGGATGGTTGTTGGTGTAAAGGAATGTGAGTTAGATCACTTGTTCTTTCTGTGAATTAATTTTCTCTGAGATCCTCTGGAGGAGGATGGGGGAGATATACCGTGAGAGTTGGAGAAGTCATTGAATCAGCTAGAGAGAGAAGGGACCAGAGATAAATAATGTCCACTGAGGCACATGGAGGAGTTAGCTCCTGTTAAACAGCTCAGACGTCTCTTGACATCAACCAGAGGAGCTGGGGCCTTTCGGGGCTTCCTTCAATGTTGTCTAGGGTAAAATGGTATTTTGTGCTTTTGAGATGTCTATAAGTTTGTGCGTTTAGATCACAGATTTGTTGATGCTGTGTTCTAAGTCCTTGATTCTTACTCTTTCTGTCAGCCATTCCACGTGATTTTTTTTTATTCTGTAAATCAGGACAAAGGATAAGGAGAAATTCTCTGAATTCCCTAAAAAGCCATAGAACCTGATTAGAACTTGTAAGGAAATGCCACATTGCTAATAAAAACATGACTCAGAAACCTCAAGGTTTGGCACTCCAAGTAGAATTCTTTGACTGGGAAGGGCCTATGAGTCAAGATAGTCTGGCTTTTCCATCTTGGTCTTCCTCTTGGTCTGTGTATTGTCCTACTGCCATGTGATGCAGTCTTCAAACACTACTGTCTGGCTTTATTATTTGGAGCAATAGACAGTAAAGCCTCTCCTAATTGTCAATCTGTGTTATGCAACAGACTTGCTTAGAAATACCAATGGGAAAGTATAGAGAGGATTTGTGAATCTTGACTGTGATTTAGGTTATACTTTGGTATCTTGAGGTTCCATTGGGAAAAACAAGTCTTCTGTTGTCTTGGTCCTGTACAGAAGGGACAGTCTTCTATCAAGCACGCTTCAGGAGAATAGTTGTAGACATCTCCACTTCTTATCTGTGCTTTCTGCCTATCATGACCCATGCTTCTTGAAGTGCCTTCAGCTTTAGGGATGTTTTGCACTTAGCCACAGGTGAGCAGCCTTCTTTGCAGGTATGATGACATTGGTCATAGGACAAGATTCATGCATGAGGAACTTTTCTCCTTATGGCAAGCAGGAGGAAGTATGTCAGTAGGAGGGAGGACAACAAAATGATTCTTAGTGTCGTTTATTAAGCATCTATTATGTGTTCCATAATGATATATAATATATATATTACTTTAAATTTTTTTATTGATTTATTTATTTCTGTATGCGTATCAATGTACTGTCTGCATGCAGGTCTGTGCACCCATGTCGTGCAATGCCACGGAGGTCAGAAGAGGGCCTCGGATTCCCCCTGGAGCTGGAGTTCTCCTGGAATTGGAGTTTCAGATGGCTTTCGGCCGCCATGTGGGTGCTGGGGATCAAACCGGGTCCTCTGCAAGAGCGGTTGGCGCTCTTAACCGCTAGGCCATCTCTCCAGCCCCCTATATATTACTTTAATACTTACCTAAGTCTTGTTGAAAGAATTACTGTCATCCCATTTTATAGATGTAAAAAAAGGTAGAGGAGTGCACAGAGCTTAGATCAGGGATTTCCCAGGACCACCTGAAGCACAGGTAGGAGCCAGGCACTTCAGCCAGGTGGATTGTTGGATAATTCTATCACAGGATTGTTAGATAATTGTTTCATTGGTTTGTTGGATAATTGAGTCATTGTCTTGTGTGGCTGTGAGGGAGGAGTTGCCCTGCTAGCTGGTATAAAAGATGAGCCTGGCTGGGCGTGGTGGTGCACGCCTTTAGTCCTAGCACTTGGGAGGCAGAGGCAGGCGGATCTTTGTGAGTTCAAGGCCAGCCTGGTCTACATAGTGAGTTCCAGGACAGTTGAAGTTACAGGGAGACCCTGTCTCAAAAAAACAAACAAACAAAAAGGTGGGCCTGTTGCCACCATGAGACCTGAGTGCACAGAGCTTAGATTGGGGATTTCCCAGGACCACTTGAGGCACAGAGTACAGGGGTGTGGGCTAAGTGAGGCATATTCTCCTCCCCCCCACCAACTGGAATTGCTGAGGGAGCATCCAAGTGGATTTTTTGGAGAACCTTCAGAACAGAAAGGGAAGAGTGAGTTAGACTTCCAATATATAAACAAAATTGAAAGCCAGAATCCTAGACAAATCAATACTTCATAAACAAGGAGAAAAAAAAAAACAAAGGCATCTGAAGGAGGCAAGCAAAGCAAGCCTTCAAGAGGCATTTGGGATTCACATTGGAATACAGGTAAAAGGGAAACACACATGCAAGGGACATGATGAAGGGACAACATGGGAATGGTGCAGGATAATTCCACACCAAGCTCTACCAACCCTGTGGGAAAGTCTTATAGTAGGATCCCCCTGGGGGTGGCCCAAAACACAGATCTTAGTGTTTTTTGCGGTTCTCATCTTCAGCCTTTCACCACTGCGCTATCCCCACAGTCTAACACAGATCTTAGTGTAACAATTGCAGACATATTCGAAGAAATCAAAGAATAAAAAGAACAAGTCAGAGAACTAGGGAGAGACAATGAAAACCTCAAGAAGGACCTAGAGGGAGAGAATGACAAACTTAGGAAAGAACTAAAGGGAGAAAATGACAAACTCCCTAGAGGGAGAGAATGACAAACTCCAGAAGGAAGTAGAAATGCCAAAAAAGGAAACCAACCAGTGAAGCAAGGAGCTACAGGAAGAGACTGAGAACCTCCAAAGGAAGTGGAAATACTAAAGAAATCACAGGATGAAATGAAAAAGGAAATTGAACACTCATCCAATTAAGAGGAAAGGAATGGAAAAAGCCACAGAAGTAGAATGGAGGGAGTAGAACAAAGAATATCAGACCTGGAAGATAACACAGAACAATTAAAAAGCTAAAGTAAGGATTATGAAAAATAAAAAAAAAACACAAAAGTGGAACAACAAGGAACTGTGGGACACTATGAACAGATGGAACCTCTGCATCATAGGAATAGAGGAAGGAGAAGAAGCCCAAGAGAATGGTATTGATCAGATCTTCAACAGAATATTAGATAAAAATTTCCCCAAACTAAAAAAAGACAAACCAATACAAATATAAGAACCACATAGAACTCCAGACAAAATCAGAAGAGAAACTGCACATTCCATATCATAGTTAAAATGCTAAACGCCCAAAGCAAAGACAAAATTCTGAAGCCTCAAGAGAAAAACAACAAGTTACATATAAGGAGAAACCCATCAGAATTACAACTGACTTTTCTATGAAAGCAAGAAGAACGTGGAGCAAAGCATTCCCAGTATTAAAGGACTATAGATGCCAACCCATGTTGCTATACCCAGCAAAAATGTCAATTATAGTTGAAGGAGAGAGAAAAACCTTCCATGACATAAACAAGATGATGGAATACATGTCCCAAAAAACCAACCCTTCAGAAAATACTTGAAGCAATTCAGAGGACAGAAGAGAGGAGCAACTATCCCCAGGCACCTAGAAAGAGAAATTAATAAAAGCATAACTGTAGAAGTAGAAACATAGACTAAAAATGCAAATGGATAATAAGGTGAAAGGAAGCAGCACATATCTTTCAATTATAACCTTAAGCCGGGCATGATGGCACATGCCTTTAATCCTAGCACTTGGGAGTCAGAGGCAGGCAGATCTTTGTGAGTTCAAGGCCAGCCTGATCTACAGAGTGAGTTCTAGGACAGCTGGGCTACAGGGAGACTCTGTCTCAAGAGACCCCACAAAAATCAATTATAACCTTAAATATTAATGGACTAAACTCCCCAATCAAAAGACATAGACTAGGAGATTGGATTAGGAAACAAAACCCATCTATATGCTGTCTATAAGAAAGCAATCTTACTCTCAAAGATAGATACCAACTTAAGGTGAAGGCATGGAAAAAAATATTCCAAGCAAATAGTACCAAAACCCCCCAGGTGTTGCTATTTTAATATCAGACAAAATAGACTTCAAAGTAAAAGAAATCAGAAGAGACAAAGAGGGCCATTACATCTTTATCAAAGTAACAATGGACCATGAAGATTTCACAATCATGAATATATATGCACCAAACTCTGGTGCACCAAACTTTATAAAGACAATTTTCCAGAACCTCAAAGCACAGATTAACCCAAGTACACTCATAGTCGGGGACTTCAGAACCTCACTGAGCCCTTTGGACAGGTCAACCGGACTAAGAATGAACAGAGAGACATCTGAATTGAATGATATGATACACCAAATGGACCTCACAGACATCTACTGAATATTCCACCCAATATTCTCTGGTAAGAGAATATACTTTCTACTCAGCACCCCATGAAACATTCTCCAAAATTGACCACATACTAGGGCACAGAAAAACCCTCCACAAATACAAAAAGATTGAAATAATGTCATGCATTCTATCAGACCACAGTGCAATAAAGGTCAATATCAACACCAGGATAAAACCTACTATCTACAAGAACACATGGAGGCTAAACAACACTCTCCTGAATAAAGAATGGGTCAAGGAGCCGGGCGTGGTGGTGCACGCCTTTAGTCCTAGCACTTGGGAGGCAGAGGCAGGCAGATCTTTCTGAGTTCAAGGCCAGCCTGGTCTACAGAGAGAGTTCCAGGACAGCTGGGACTACAGGGAGACCCTGTCTCGAAAAGACAAAAAGAAAAACAAAAACAAAAACAAACAAACAAACAAAAAAAAAGAATGGGTCAAGGAAGAAATAAAGAAAGAAAGAAATAAAAGCATTCCTGGAACTGAAGGACAATGATAATACAACACAAGAAAACCTATGGGATACCTTAAAAGCAGTCCTAAGAGGGAAGTTTATAGTTCTGGGTGCCTACATCAGAAAAACAGAAAGAGCACAAGTGAAAGATCTAACACTGCAGCTAAAAGCACTTGAGAGACAGCAACGAATGAACCCTAAATGCAAGAGACAGGAAGAAATAACAAAAATCAGAGCAGAAATCAATGAAATAGAAACAAAGAAAACCATAAAAAAAAATAAATGAATCCAAAAGTTGGTTCTTTGAGAGAATAAACAAGATAGACAGACCTCTAGCCCAGTTAACCAAAAGAAAGAACAACTCCAAATCAATAGACTCTGCGATGAAAGGGGAAATATCACATCAATGAAAAGATCCAGACAATCAGACAGAAATACTTCAAAAACCTATACTCTACTAAGTTTGAAAATCTAGAAGAAATGGATGAATATCTGAAATCCTGAGAATCACCAAAGCTCAACCAAGAAGAGATCGACAGCTTAAACAGACCCTTAATACATGAAGAAATTGAAGATGTAATAAGAAACCTCCCAACTAAAGCCAAAGCCCAGATGGTTTCATGGCATAATTCTATAAAACATTTCAAAAAGACTTACAACCACTATTACTCAAGTTGTTCAGAAGGATTCAAGCAGAGGGAAATCTCCCAAATTCCTTCCATGAAGCCAGCATAATACCAAAACCAGGCAAAGATACAACCAAAAAGGAGAACTATAGACCCATCTCATTAATGAACACAGATGCAAAAATTCTCAACAAAATACTTGCAAACCACATATAGACTCATATCAAGAAGATCATCTATCATGATGAAGTTGGATTCATACCAGAGATGCAGGAATGGTTCAGCATACAAAAATCAATAGATATCCTAAAACACATAAATGGACTGAAAGACAAAAACCACATTGATCATCCCAATTGACTCATAAAAAGCCTTTGACAAAATCCAACATCCCTTCATGCTTAAAGTCCTAGAGAGAATTGGATCGAAGGGATCATTCCTCAATGTAATCAAAGCCGTATACAGGAAACCCACAGCCAACATCATCCTAAATGGAGAAAAGACAGAAGCATTCCCCTTAAAGGTAGGAACTTGGCAAGGCTGCTCCCTGTCACCACCCCTCTTCAATATAGTGCTTGAAACACTTGCTAGGGCAATAAGGCAAGAAAAGGAAATTAAAGGAGGTATAATTGGAAAAGAGGAAATCAAGCTCTCCCTTTTTGCTGATGATATGGTTGTTTACTTAAGGGATGCTAAAAACTCCACCTGAAAACTCCTAGAAATGATAAAGAGCTTCAGTAAAGTGGCAGGATACAAAATTAAGTTAGGAAAATCAGTAGCCTTTCTTTACACCAACAACAAGCAACTGAAGAAGGAATACAAGGAGACCTTCCCACTCACAATAGCTTCAAAAACAATAAAATACCTAGGAACAAACCTAACCAAAGACACCAAAGATCTCTACAAAAAATTTTTTTAAACTCCTGAAGAAGGAAATTGAAAAAGACATAAGAGGATGGAAAGACCTCCTATGCTCATGGATTGGGAAAATTAACATAGTAAAAATGTCCATTCTACCCAAACTAATATACAGATTCAACGCAATTAAAATCCCCAAGAGTTTCTTCACAGGCTTGGAAAAAAGTCCTTAATTTCATATGGAAAAACTAAAGGCCCTGAATAGCCAAGAGAACCCTGAGCAAAAAGAGCAATAGAGGGGGAAATCTCTATTCCCGACTTCAAACTATACTGCAGGGCTATAGTCATAAAAACAGCTTGGTATTAGAACAAAAACAGACCTGTTGACCAATGGAACAAAACTCAAGATCTAAACTTGAGCACAAACAATTTCAGCCACCTCATATTTGACAAGGGGGCCAAGAAGACACAATGGAGAAAAGACAGCATCTTCAGCAAGTGGTGTTGGCAAAACTTGTTCACCGCTTGTAGAATAAGGTTAAACCCCTACCTCTCGCCCTGTATAAGAGTCAACTCCAGATGGATCAAAGACCTCAATGTGAAACCCAAAACTCTGAAGGTGATAGAAGAAAAAGTTTGCAGCAGCCTATAAGACATAGGCGTAGGAAAAGACTTCCTAAATCAGACAGCAGCTGTGCAAGAAATAAGATGGACAGTTGGCAAATGGGACCTCATTAAACTCAAAAGCTTCTGTACATCAAAAGAAACAATCAAGGAAGTGAAGAGAAAACCCACAGAGTGGGAGGAAACCTTCACCACAGATACATCTGACAAAGCATTGATTTCCAGAATATATAAACTACTCAAAAACAAAGAAGAAAGAAAACCAATGACTCACTCAAAAGATGGAGCAAAGAGCTGAACAGAGACTTCACAAGTGAGGAATTAGAGATGGCTGAGAAACATCTTCAAAAGTGTTCAACCTCACTAATAATTAAGGAAATGCAAAATAAAACCACTTTAAGATATCATCTCACTTCAATAAGACTGGCTAGGATCAAGAAAACAAATTATACCAAGTGCTGGAGAGGTTGTGGGGAAAGGGGAACACTCATCCATTACTGGTGGGAATGTAAACTTGTACAGCCACTATGGAAAGCAGTGTGGAGAACCCTTGGAAGACTTAAAATGAGCTTGCCACATAACCTAGTCATACTCTCCTGGGCATATACCCACGAGACTCATCTTACCACAGAGATACATGCACAGCCATGTTTACTGCAGATCTTTTCACAATACCGAAGAGCTGGAATCAACCCAAGTGCCCCTCAACTGAAGAGCGGATAGAGAAAATGTGGTACATCTACACAATGGAGTTCTATGCAGCAGTAAAGAAAGATGACATCATGAACTTTGAAGGCAAATGGATGGAGCTAGAAGATATCATGTTAAGTAAAGTAACACAGTCCCAGAGAAACAAATGACAAATGGTATCCCTCATCTGTGGATGCTAGCCCCAGTTGCCTAGTTGTAAGGCAAACTGAGCAACATTAATGTGATCTGAAAACAACTGTGCTCTTATATTGTGAATCCCTTAACAGGTTCTAGAACTAAGCTACCATTTATTTTCAGAGTTAGGAAGTTTTGGTATATGAATGAAGGATATGTATGTATATTTTAGAGTAATATAAGATCAAAGGAATGCGGGGAACACTAGTTTGTCATGACATTATGTCTAACCACAGTGTTTATTTTATGGGAGTACTTCTTAGTGTTTCTTATACAAGGCTGCTTGAGCTTTTGTCCAAGCATTTTCTAAAATATTATAAAGTAGTTAAAAGTATCAGGCTGATGTAACTTAGCCTTTCTGGATGCTTAAGGACCATACTTAATGCCCATACCAATTTGGCTGATGGTCTTAAGGGATAACTTTTTTCCTTGCCCTTAGAGGTCAACTAATTCCCAGGGGACTATGCACGGGGGCATCTCTTGAATTGTCCTGCAAATGTGAGTCACCAGTCTTCCTGTGCAGGGAGGTCTTGGAGAGCCACTAATGGGACTTCAGCCAGTGTCCAGTCTATAAAGAGGAAAGTCTGCTCATGCTTCAAAAAGAAAAGCCTGGTCTAGCAAGACTTGACTTTGAGCTTGAGTGGATGGAACTGGTGATTGAAAAGTCAAAAGGAGCCAGGGGCTCTCCCCCCACTCAAAAAAAAAAAATATCTCTGAGTGACCCTTGAGGACCAGATCCTCAACCGACCTTGAGAAAACAAAAACCTTGGTTAATCTGAGCTAACTGTGTGGCCTTAAACATCCAAAAGGAAAGCATAAGCAGAAATAAATAATCAGTAAGGCCTGAGAAATTGCACTTCAGATATAAAACTTCAGATTTTAGGAAAAGGAAAAAGGAGCTAGTTTCTTGGGTTTCTTAGCAGCCTGGTCTGTGCCAAAGGCTAGGGATGCCAAAATTGTGTCTTCTCCCAGACCTCAGATTGGGAATCCTGGACAGCATAACCCCCATGGCTGTATCCCCTAATTGGACTCCTAAGTAAACTTAGGCCTCATCCCTCATCATAGTAATAGCTCGATGCCTTATCTGGTGCTTTTAAGATCCTATCCAACAACTGACCTGTACCAGTTTTAACAAAATTTTGCTTGTTCTCCATGCAGACAAATACGGACTCACTCTTGCTGACAACCCTTACACCCAGATGTAAAACATCTCACCCTCTTGTATTATTAGCCCCCTCTTAATCGTCTCCCATAAGTTCGAAGCAGCTAGAACAAAAAATGTTGACCTCTATCCCTATGACACAAAAGGGTGGAATGTAAAGTTGTATTCCACCTAAGTCAGGGACTTCAGGTGGCCAACTGAGGAAGAAGCTCCAAGAAAACAATTATCCTGGACTGCATTCCTGCAACCAGAGAAATGTTGCTACAACATCCTGCAATCATACTTCACCAGAGACCAGAACCAGGCCTCAGTCTCACTCAAGATGCTCCCACTGATACCAGTCACAGGTCCCAATTTCTCTCAAGATGCTTCTACTGATAGCAGCCACAGACCCGCCTATGCCCATTCCCCAATCTCCTTGCCCCTAATTCCTTGAAAACTCACTTCCTTGTGTGCCTGGGTATAAAACTGCCATTTGGGGTACATTCTGATGCTGGTCATCCTAGTCCCAACACAGGCAGGCCAGCCACCTTCCCTGAAAATAAACCTGACTTCCTTCTCATTGGAGTCCTGACTCTTTCTCCCTCTGTTCCAAGTCTCCCTTCGAAATGAACCTAACATTTACCTGCAAAGTTCATAATGTCATCTTTCTTTACTGCTCTTAATTCATTATAATCCTACAAGTTTAAGTCTAATTATGAGTCAACTGTAAACAAAAATAAATAGATTCAACTCATAAAGGCTGTTTATTATATACCTTTTTCTGTTAACAATTTTTAATTGGGTTTATATACATTTTAGTATATATTAAATTCAGTTTAATGATAAATTATTGATTATTATTGGTAATTGTTATTGATAGTTATAATTATTATTGATTATGATTACTAATGGTAATTAATAATTCAGTTTAATGATGAATTGTTGTTTATTGTTATTATTGATAATTATTAATTATTGATAATGATTATAATTCATTATAATAATTGTGAATAAGGATAGTTAGTAATTATTTATAATAATTAACAATAGTTATTANAAAAACCACTTTTAGATATCATCTCACTTCCTAAGACTGGCTAGGTATCAAGAAAACAAATTAATACCCAAGTGGCTTGGAGAGGTTGGGGGAAAGGGGGAACCACTCATCCATTACTGGTGGGAATGTAAACATGTACACACCACTATGGGAAAGCAGTGTGGAGAACCTTGGAAGATCAAAATAGCTTGCCACATAACCTAGTCATACTCTCCTGGGCATATACCCACGATCTCATCTTACACAGAGATACATGGCACGAGCCATTTTGACTGCAGATCTTTTCACAATAACCGAAGAGCCGGAAAAACCAACCCAAGTGCCACCTACAACGAAGGCCGGTAGAGAAAATGTGGTACATCTACAACGTGGAGTCTATGCAGCATAGTAACAGAAGAAGATCATCAGAACTTTGAAGGCTAAATGGACTGGAGCTAGAAATATCATGTTAAGTAAAGTAACACCAGCCCAGAGAAAAAAATGATCAAATGCTACCGCCCTTCATCTGTGGACTGCAGCACCAGTTATCCATAGTTGTAAGGAAACCTATGCACACATTACTGTGATCTGAAAGCACACTGTGGCTCTTTATTGTGAATCCCTTAACAGGTCTTCTAGAACTCGTAAAGCTCACCATTATTTTCAGAGCTTAGGAAGTTTTGGTTATGAGATAGCGGAATCTGTATGATATATTTAGATTAATTAGAAGATCCAAGGATATGCGGAGTGAACACTAGATTTGTGATGACATTATGTCTAACCACAGTGTTATTTATTTTATGGGATGTACTTCTTAGGTTTCTTATACAAGGCATGCTTGAAGCGTTTTGTCCAAGCATTGTGCTAAAATTATAAAATAGTTAAAGTATCAGGTCTGGATGTAACTTAGCCTTTCTGGATGCTTAAAACCATACTTAATGCCCATACCAATTTGGCTGATGGTCTTAGGGATAACCCTTTTTTCCTTGCCCCTTAGAGGCAACTAATTCCCAGGGACTATATGCTCGGGGGCATCTTTTGAATTTCCTGCAAATGTTTAGTACACCAGTCTTCCTGTGCAGGAGGTCTTGGGAAGGCCACTAATGGGGACTTCCACGCCAGGTCCAGTCTATATAAAAGAAAGTCTGCTCATGCGTTCAAAAAGGAAAGCCTGGTCTAGCAAGACTGCTTTGAGCTTTGTCAAGTGGATGAACTGGTGCATTGAAAAAGCAAAAAGGAGCCAGGGGCCTCCCCCCACCTCAAAAAAAAAATAATCATTGAGTGACCCTTGAGGACCAGATCCTCAACCGACCTTGAGAAAAAAAAAAACCTTGGTTAATCTGAGCTTAACTGGTGGCCTTAAACATCAAAACGGAAAGCAAAGCAGACATAAATAAATAGTACAGTCCTGGAAATTGTTACTTCAGGTATAAAACTTGGAGGTTTTAGTAAAAAGACAAAAGAGCACTGTTGTTTTGCCCATTCTTACTAGTTAAGTACAGCTACCCTGAGATGGCCACTGCTTTTGCCATCCTTCAAAGACATGAGAAGCATACGCTTTTAACCTTCCAAATGGACTTGACACAACTCATCCTCTCCAAGAATCCTCCAACCCTTCAGTGCCCAGATGGGAACTGGCGAACATCCAACTTGTGGACTGAGTAACTACTGGGGTTTTCAGCCTTTCTGAGGTTGACTGCCATTGTTTGACTACCAGGTGGATCATGACCAGTACAAGAAGATCAAGGCATGAGTGTGGTTGTGCTTACTGGTACCTGTATTTGGTGACCATGGAAGGAAAACCCCAGTGTGGAACACAAGTGCAGAAGCTTGTGGTTGGGCTTGCCAAGGGGCGAAACCTTCAACTCCTAAACTGACATCTTTCAGCCTACTAAAAAAAATGCATAAGCTCAGACTAAGATGTCATAAACTTCGGTATAATGTGGCATATATATGATAGCACATATTTTGGAGTGATGGATATTGGAAGGAATAACCAACAACAACAACACAACAATAGAAAAAGACTGCCTCAAAGAATGACTGGGAACAAGAACTTCTGCCCAAAACAAGTAAACTTTCTTGCCTTGAGTCTTTTGAGAAGAGAAAAAAGACTGAAGAAACAATAAAACAACATGTTTGGCAGACTGCTTCATTAAACTCTGGTGGTTGGGTGGGCAAAAGCGTATCCAGGTCTAGAATTTATTTGATGTAAATTTAGATTCGTATGAAAAGCATATGAGATTCAATGAAAACACGGGATGAAAAAAAAAGAATAGAAAAAATGTAGTAAAAAAAAAGAGATCAAGTAGCTTGTCATTACAAAAGGTGAGAATTTGGATTATAATCAGGTCTGCCTGACTGTACTTTGTGTTTTTTCCTGCCTTTTCTCATTTGGGGGCCCTAGGCATAACCTTTTAAGACAAATGCGGAGGGAATCGACCGGATCCTGTAGTAAAGCAGAAGAGAAAGTAGATTGTTAGGTGTGTCCTGGGGCAAGTTCAGGGGCAGAATGCCCTAGGGTGGTTCCCTTAGCAGTGAGAACAGTGGCGCAGAAAGGTAGAGTGTCTGTTATTCTGAATGTCTTTTTTTTAAATGTTATTTATTTTGTATGTGTATGAAATGTACTGTCTGATGCAGGTTTGTGCACCGTGCGTGCAACTGCCGCGTGAGGTCAGAAGACAGCGCGGATTCCCTCGGGAACTGGAGTTCTCCTGGAATTGGAGTTTCGACGGTTCTCAGCCCCATGTGGGTGCCTGGGTATCGAACCCGGTCCTGCTGCACAAGAGCGGTCCGGCTCTTAACCCGCTAGGCTATCTCTCCAGCCCCCTGCAATTCTTTTTGATATGTGTTTTTTGTTGCATGTGTGTGTGTGTGTGTGTGTGTGTGTGTACAAAGTTGTTGAGTCCCTTTGGCCATCTTTTCCACCACAAGTTTTTTCTGAGACTTTCCTTGCTCAATGATTGTCTCTCTCTTCTGAAGAACATACTTTGAAAAGACCCATAAGAAATTCCAGTTTTCCATTAGGTTGATATGGAGCGAAAGGAAATAGCATGCCCGGGGTGGAGCATCTGGACAGCAAGGGGACAACACAATTTGGGAGTGTATGTACATGTTAGGAAGATTATTCTTGCTATAGCGTGATCTCTGGATATAAGAGAGAGAAAGAGAAAGAGAGAGAGAGATGAAACATAAGATATAATTACTTACTGAAGAGAAAATGAGCTTTCAAATAAAATCAATTTAGTAAGAATGGTGACAGAAACTGTGAAGTGCATTTAAAGGACCAGGAATTCTTGGTGGCTTACGATGAGAAGCAAGGTCTCAGAGTCCAAGCTAGTTCCAAAATTTAAAAAACTGTATGCATGTTGAACTTAGAATACTTAGAAAAAGAAGGTTAAAGTTTCGTAAAGAAAAAGAAGATGGGTTCGATATCATAAAAAGAAATGATGAAGTCTTTAAAACAAAACCCAGAAAAAAAAAAAAACCAAGGCTGGAGATATAGCTCATCTGCTAGAGGTTGGTCTAGCCTCCATAAAGCCTTGAGTTTGATAACCAGTGTCAAGTAAAGTGGGTGTGGTCTATAATCCCATACCTCAGAAGGTAGGGGAGAAACTTGGCCCAGTGTATTATGCCATCAGCAGACACCTATCAAGTCAAGTATGCTGTGAGCTGGAGGAAGCATATGGATGGCTGCCATGTGAACCAAATAGGATTGAAAGGATGGAGATGAAACTGCATATAAGTTTTCTTATTTAAGTAAGATATAGCAGGTAGACAAAGGAAATGGAGGACTGACCCATGAGCTGGTTGAATTCCTTTTTCTGTACTTGAAAAGCATAGGTAGGGAAATAGTTCTTTTAACACTGGTAGCTTTGGGTCTTTGAGTGCCAAAGGCAATAGGCTGGCCTGATAGACTTAAAGGCTTATAGCTGCTAAGACCTTGAGACTTAATGGTTTTAGAACTTAGATGTGAAAGGTACAAAGTTCTATGTGCTCAAGTAAGGGGCTTACTATTTTGAGTTCTTAGTAGCCAGTAAAATTTATGGCTTTAAGAAGAAACTCAACAGCAGCAGAGAGCAGGAGTCAACACCAGTTAATGTCATAACACTGGGCGTCAGGCCCTTCAGCCATTCGTGTTTGCAGATGCTGAGCCTCAGGTGTTGAGATCCTGGGCTTCCAAAGCTGGCCCCCCAGGAAATCCTTTGGTTTCCCTTTATAGAGACATGGTCTTGACATGCATGCACCTCATGTTGACCTTGAACTTGCAATCCTCCTGCATCAGCCTTCTAGGTCCTGAGATAATAGACATGAGCCACCATAGTTGATCAAACTCTGAAGATTTTCTCCAAGAACTCAGGGAACAATCTCTCACTGACCATCTCTGCCTTCTCTATGTTTCCAAAGGTCTGTGTCATCTCCTCCTACCTGTGCCAGATCATGTCTATCTGCCCACTTTCTACAGCTCTCTGGTGTCTCCTTTCTAAGTAGGCAAAGATAAGGCCACTTGGGAAAGGTCCTGTCAGGCCTAATGTCGCAACATTAAGGGGCAGCAGAGGTGGGTATCTCCTGTATAGTGTGCGAAGGGGCCTAATCAGTCAGGTTGCGTAGCCAAGAGGATGGGTTTGGCACAAAAAGAACAGTATTTATCCCACCAATCACCAGCCCTGCATAGGGACCAATCACAGGCCTGGGGGAAGGACCAATCATTAGTCCCACATTACACCACCACTTGCTTTTCGTTGAGTTAGGGAGGAGGTACTTTCTCCTCCAGTGCTGAGTGAGACCAGTTGCAGGGTTGCATAAGTTCGCCAAAGCTTGTCTTGCCAGCATGCTGCCGTCCCAGGCTTGCGCAGGTTGTCTGGAGCATTCGTGAGTATAGTGAAGCCTTCAGAGGCAGGCCTTCTGACTCTTGGTCTTAGTTGCAGTGATTCTGTAAAGGGAGTGTTCAAAGTAATAATGTCCAAACAGCCAGGCTGCCCGGAGGACAATCTTGCCTAGTGCCAGAGAGAGGGTTCTTAACCCGCAGTTCTCTGCTCCGGGATGTCGGGCATAAGAAAAAGGAAAGGGTGTCTCTGCTGGTGTTCGAAGACCGGAATGGACCTCTGTACATAGTGTCCCTCATTTGGAGGAAAAATAATACTGGGTGCTGTGGTGGCTTGAATAAGAATGTCTCCGAGTTGCAAATTGGTTTTACATGAAGGATGCTTGTACTCACAAATTATCACCTATTGTTAAAAAAAGAAAACAAAACAAAACAAAACAAAAAAGCAGAGAAAGATGCAGAAAACTTACGGCAGAATGCACGATCTGCGATGGGTAGGGGTGGGGTTGGGGGGAAGGGAAGGGGATATATGCCTGAACTGAATTGGAAAATGATGTATGAAATACACAAAGCATCAATAAAAATAAATTAAAAAAATAAAAAATAAAAAATAAATAAACAAATAATTAAAAAAAAAAAGAAAAAGAATGTCTCCGAGAAACCCCAAGTATTTGGACACTTATGTCCCCAGTTGGTGGCACTGTTTGGGAAGTTTTAGGAGGTGTGGACTTGCTGGAGGAATCAGGGTACTGGGGGGTGGAAAGGGGGTGTGGTTCAAGTGTTCTTAAGCCTTGCCAGATTTTCTGTCACTTTCTGCTTCCTGTGCCTGCTTCAAGACATGAGCATGCTCAGTGTTCTGCTCCAGCCAATTCTGCCACCAGGCCTTCCCTGCCATTATGGATCCTAATCCCCCTGGAACTGTAAGTCAAATAAATAAGCTCTTCATTCTATAAGTTGCCTTGGTCAAATACAGACTTAAAGGAAGCTCAAAGAAACCCCACATGATCAACAATGTTTTATAGTGCTTAGCCCACATGATCAACAACATATAAATAGTGCTCAGCCTCTGCCACCTTATCCTGTGGAGACTTGGTTCATATCTCTCTGTCTCTGAGGCAGGAAGCACATATTCAGATTAGGAAAGTGTGCCAACCAAGACGAGACATATGAAAGAACTATACTGAATTGGGTGTGCCTGGAATGTGAGATGGTGTGGCAGGATATGAGGCTGAGTGGCCTTTTTGAGGCTAGGGATTGAAGACACCTGTGGATGCTGCCTAGAGCCTGAATTTTATCCCAAAGGCAAAGAAGACCCCTGCTCCTTGCGTTTCCAACCCGGTTCCACCATTATTTCTAGACCAGATGCTCAAATGAATCAGAATCCTGTTATGGTGCCACTTTACTTATTATGAGACTTGAAATATGTAATAGCTTCTATGCCTTCTGCCTCAGTTTCCTCATCTGTACAATGGGATGCTACCAACATTTACTTCATTATGAAGGAGTGAGAGTTAAATGGAGAGGCTCTCTGCAAGTTTGCTGTTGAATAATTAGAGACCATTAAATTGTTTTCTCTTGGTTTCCTTTTGGCTTTTTTAAATTGCCTTGTTCCCAGGGCAAGAATGCAGAAAATGCTCTGGTGTTGTTTTAGCTGTGAACATTTTGGTCCAGAGATACATTTTCATCATGGAGGAAAGTGCTGCCTTAAACTCATTTTTCCCTTTTACAGAACTTATGTAGAGGGTAAGCAGCCTTCTCCAAGGTTAAGTTTTTCTAACTGAATGGCACAGTTGAATGGTGTGGATGAGGTTGTGGTTGATTGTCCCCCTTGAACAAAGATGGTTAATGATGGTAAACCAGAGACTTAGAGGTTTTTTTTATTTTTGTTTTTGTTTTTACTTTTTGAGACAAGGTCTCCCTATAACCCCAGCTGTCCTGGAAATCCACTCTGTAGAGACCAGCTGGCCTTGAATTCTCACAAAGACCTGCCTGCATCTCTCTCCAGAGTGCCAGGATTAAAGGATACCGGATGTGCTTTGTCCATTGCCCATGCCCTAACATATGTAGATTGGGATGTATTGATTTATTTAGTGGTATTTTGGGTCTTATATTTTCGTTAAGATTCTGTGTTTTTTTTTTGTGGTTGGGCCTCAAAGCGGTGCACGGTAAAAAAATACACACACACACCACACACACACCCACATATATACTATATATTTATTATAATTTTTTTTTTATTTTATGCTGTGTGAATGTATTGTCTCGGCCATTAGAGGTTTGCTTACCCCTGTTGCAATGCGCGGACGCGTCGAAGGGGAATCGGGATTCCCCTGGTACTGGAGATTCCCCTGAATTTGAGTTATACAGGCTTCTCAGCCCCGTGGGTGCTTGGGTATCGAACCGGGTCTTCTTCCGCGAGCAGGTTGGCGCTCTTAAACCCTGTGGCTATTCTCTCCCATTTGTAATTCTATTGTTTACTCATTTTTTGTATACAGATTATATGTTACTATAATATGATCTAGACCCCATGTCCCCCTCCAACCTTCCCACCCCACCAGATTCACCCCTTTCAGTCAGTTCTTTGATGGCAGGAATTCTTTGTTCGTTGGTTGTTGTTTGTTGTTCTTTCCATTAGGCATCACTCAGCTTTGACAAAAGCACAAGTTAAATACTTATGAATTAGCATCCACAGCTAATGAGCCGAATACCATTGTCGGTTTGTATTTTTCTGAACTCTGTTGAGACTTCACTTAACATATCAGTATCTTCCAGTTTCCACAGCATGGTTAACATTGCATCGGCATACGACTTGCTGCCATTGATGTGTGTGTTCTTCTTTACTGCTTGCCATAGAACTCCATTGTGTAGATGTTATCACATTTTTCTATCCAATTGTAAGTTGAAGGGCATTTGGTTGGTTATGCTTTTTTGCTATTGTGAACAGAGCTGCAATAACATAGCTAGTGAATTTTTATCTGTGTATAAGAAGAGTCTTGTGGGTATTACCCCAGGAGTGGTATGGACTGGGTCAGGTGGTAAGCTCATTTTGGAGTCTTCCAAGTGTTTCTCCACACTTCTTTCATAGTTGCTTTACAATTTTACTTCCCACCAGCTAATGGATGAGGTTCCCCTTCCCAGACAACCTCTTCAGCACTTGTTATATTTGTTTCTTAGATCCAGCTATCAGTCTTCTGAATGAGATGATATCTAAATGTGGTTTTAATTTGCATTTCCTTAAATTAGTGAAGGTTGAACATTTTGAAGCATGTTTCTCCAGCCATACTCTAGATTCCTCCACTGGTACGTCTCTGTTCAACTCTTTGATCCATCTTGTTGAGTGCGTCATTTTTTCTTCTTCTTGTGTTTTTGAGTAGTTATATATTCTGGAAACGCAATGCTTCATCCAGATGTTTCTGTGGTGAAGTTTCCTCCCACTCTGTGGGTTTCTCTTCCCCTTTCTTGTGTTTCTTTTGACGTGTGACAGAAGCTTTGTAGTTAATTGAGGTCGCCGATTTGTAATTGTCCATCTTTTATGTCCTCCTTTGGCTCAGCGAGCCTGTCTGATTTAGGAACTGTTTTCCCTACACCTATCGTTTTATTCTGCTGTCCAACTTTTTCTTCTTCCATTCATACCTTCTGGAGATTTTTGGGTTTAAACTTCCAGGATGGATAAAGACAGATTGGTCTTTCCCTATCTAGAGTTCTTGGCCCCCTTGTCAAAATATGAGTGGCTGAAAATTGTATGTGTCACGTTTTGGATCTTCAGTTTTTGTTCCATGGTCACTAGGTCTGTTGTTGTGCCAGTTACAAAGCAGTTTTTTATGACTATAGCCCTAGTGTATAGTTGAAAGTCTGGTATAGAGATCCCCCCTGTATTGCTCTTTTTCACTTAGGGCTGCTTTGGTACTCAGGGTCTTTTGTTTTCCCAAGATGAAATTACGGACTTTTTTTTTTCCCCAAGTCCTTGTAATAAAAACTCTTGGGGATTATTATCGATAAATTGGGCATTGCATAAATCTGTAAATTAGTTCCTGGGTAGAATGGACCTTTTTACTATATTAATTTTCCCAATCCATGAGCATGGGAAGTTTTTCCTTGTTCTGATGTCTTCTTCAATTTCCTTCTTCAAGTGTTTAAAATTTTTGTTGTAGAGATCTTTGGTGTCTTTGGTTAGGTTTATTCCTAGGTATTTTATTGTTTTTGAGGCTAATTGTAAATGGGATGGTCTCCTTGAATTCCTTCTTCAGTTGCTTGTTGTTGGTGTAAAGAAAGGCTACTGATTTTTCTAGGTTATTTTTGTATCATGCCACTTTACCGAAGCTCTTTATCGTTTCTAGGAGTTTTCTGGTGGAGTTTTTAGCATCCCTTAAGTAAACAATCATATCATCAGCAAAAAGGGATAGTTTGATTTCCTCTTTTCCAATTATACCTCCTTTAATTTCTTTTTCTTGCCTTATTGCCCTAGCAAGGATGTCAAGCACTATATTGAAAAGGAGTGGTGACAGGGGATAGCCTTGCTGAGTTCCTAGCTTTAAAGGGAATGCTTCTGTTGGTACCCCATTTAGGATGATATTGGCTATGGGTTTCCTGTATATGGCTTTGATTACATTGAGGAATGATCCTTCCAATCGTATTCCCTTTAGGACTTTAAGCATGAAGGAATGCTGGATTTTGTCAAAGGCTTTTTCTGCATCTCCCAGTCTATGTCTTTTGATTGGGGAGTTTAGTCCATTAATATTTAAGGTTATAATTGAAAGATGCATGTTGCTTCCTTTCACCTTATTATCTATTTGCATTTTTAGTATTGGTTTCTACTTCTGCAATTGTGTTTTTATTAGTTTCTCGTTCTAGGTGCTTGTGGATGGTTGTTCCTCTCTTCTGTCCTTTGAATTGGTTCAAGTATTTTCTGAAGGGTTGGTTTTCCAGACATGTATCCTATCACCTTGTTTATGTCATGGAAGGTTTTTCCCTCTCCTTCAACTATAATCGACATTTTTGCTGGGTCTAGTAACCTGGGTTGGCATCCATAGTCCTTTAACACTGGGAATGCTTTGCTCCATGTTCTTCTTGCTTTCATGGTTTATGCAGAGAAGTCAGCTGTAATTTTGATGGGTTTCCTTTTATATGTGACTTGTTTTTCTCTTCTGGCTTTCAGAATTTTTTCTTTGTTTTGGATGTCTAGCATTTTAACTATGATATGGCATGTGGAGTTTCTTTTCTGATCTTGTCTGTTTGGAGTTCTCTGTGCTTCTTGTATTTGTATGGGTTTGTGTTTTTTTAGTTTGGGGAAATTTTCATCTATTATTCTGTTGAAGATCTGATCAATACTATTCTCTTGGGATTCTTCTTCTTCCTTTATTCCTATGATGTAGAGGTTTGATCTTTTCATAATCTCCCATATTTCCTGGTTGTTCCACTTTTGTATATTTAAAAATTTTTTATAATCTTTACTTGAGCTTTTTAGTTGCTCTATGTCATCTTCCAGGTCTGATATTCTTTGTTCTGCTTCCTCCATTCTGCTTCTGAGGCTTTTCCCATTCCTTTCCTCTTTTTTTTTTTGCTTTTACAGTTACCTTCATTTATTTCTTTTTTTTAAACAATAAGTAATAAGTTTTGAGTCCAAGCATCCTTCATGTAAAACCAATATGCAAGCAGTTGTGCCCAAACCCACACAGCCCGAGGCTTCCACCATCTAGCTGGAGGGGCTTGTATGTACAATCAAGTTGATCAAATAAGTGTCCAGTCTATATTGCTGTAGTTTCACCATTCGCCCCAATAGCAACCCTTAGATTCTACCATGCCCCCTCTTCCACAGATTGTTCCCTAGGCTTAGAAAAGGGGCACAGGTGGACGAGAAGCAAAACAGTCTGCTTTCTCTGGAAATGTCATTTTGGACTCTGACCAGTTCTGGTTGTTTCTTTTCATGGGCTGAAAGTTTGTTCAGGAATAACCTTTCAATCCTACTAATGAAGCACAGGCAATTAGATATAAAGATATTTAAACAGTACTAATTATTATGGTAGGTTACTTTGTTACAGACACAGATGATTGGATGGTATGCTAATCCATGAATTATGTTTTTTTCTGTAAAAGATGACAAGGTCTTACTGTGGCTTGTAACATCTCCTAACCACTAGAGGATGTAAGCTTGTGGCATCAACCATGAGTTATTCCTCCAAGGAGAGAGCTAATAGCCATTTAGATTTGGTATATACAGACATATGGCTGCCACTGCTGCTTAGTATTTCCAGGCAGGTGAGGTGTAGCTGTTGCTGACAGAGGAGTCTTTCTTGACTCAAGGAGACCAATATTTGCTTTATTGGTTTAGTGGTCTTTGGTAGCACTCTCCAGTATACCAGAGACCAACTGTACACTTGCAAGTGTGGTCTCAATACATCTTTCCCATGCTTACATCAGGTCATTGACAGCAGGGCCTTACCGCCTCTCCTCCTGCAGGTATCCCAGTTTACAGGCAAGAAGCCTTTACCTTTTGGGGGGGTGGCTTGGATTCCCTGGCCAACATCTCCTTGACAGAATAATCCATTGCTGATATCAGAGCTTTCCTGTATTAATATATTTTGCTTAAATGCACAGCTTAAAGACTCTAGTATTATATTTGGTTCTGAATAGAGAATAATCCTTTTCACAGTTCCTATGTCTATTAGTCAGTTAAAGAAAGCAGTTTTTACTGGTTTTATAAGAGATAACCTCTATAACAGTCAGCTTTAATTTACAGTTAGAGATTGACTTCCTTACCATCATATTTTTCTTTGTTCTAAGAAAAGGAGGTAAGGAAGTCTCTCATATCAAAACTTTGTGGCACCTAGAAGGTAAGGTTCATTAGGACTCTTTATAAACAGTTGTTACAAATAGGATCCACAGAGATATTTGATGCCTGTAGTAGTCTGAGGTTTTTCCTCCTTTTAATGCTTAGATGGGCCAACTTCTCTGCTGGTATTTCTTGGTACATCCTACACAATGCAAGGCTGTATCTTTTCTTTCTCAGCCATTAAGTTGGTGATGTTTTGACCTGTGGGAACATATAAATATTTTCCCCATAGTTAGTTTTAAGATTAAATTGAAAAATTTTTGGCAAAATGGTTTAATATATAACTGTATCCCCCCTTTTTTAATTCTAGGTTTTAATTTTTTGACCCATGAGTCTCAAAAAGGCAGTTGTAATATACATACCTATAGGCAGGAATAAAGTTGTAAATTTCATTAAATTTATCCAAGCTGTTTTGGGTGACTGTATGTTGTTAATTTGGGAAGCAAACTTAATTCCTTAAATTAAATTATCCTACAGGTAAAAGAATGTTACAAGATGATACTGTATAACACAAAGATTAAAGAGAAAATTTGTATATGTTAATCCCAAAGTTATTGTTACACAGATTTTAAGTAAAACAAATATAAACAACAACAATTTATATTTCCAATTAACTCAGATGTATCAGTGTTTTTATCAAAACCTTTAAAACAATGTTGTTTAATAGAGACATTTTTACTTTTACTAAGTCCTAAAATACCATGTAATTTGTAGATAGAGTTTGGGCAAAATTGGATACTTGTTGAACTCCCATCAATTAAATATACATTAACTGAATATAGGCCCGTGTCCCTCTCCCAACCCACCTACCCTTCCCAATTCACCATTTCAGTCAGTTTTCTGATGCAGTCTTTATGTTGTTGTTCTTTCAATATGCATCCCCCTAGGCAAGAAATATTTTCAACTGGATTGTTGAAGATAGCATCCACAGATGAGGGATACCATTCATCGTTTGTTTTTCTGTGACTGTGTTACTTCACTTAACACAATATCTTCTAGCTCCATCCATTTACCTGCAAAGTTCATGATGTTATCTTTCTTTACTGCTGCATAGAACTCCATTGTATAGATGTACCACATTTTCTCTATCCACTTGTCAGTTGAGGGGCATTTGGGTTGGTTCCAGCTTTTTGCTATTGTGAACAGAGCTGCAATAAACATAGCTGTGCATGTATCTTTGCAGTAAGTTGTGTCTTGTGGGTATATACCCAGGAGTGGTATGACTGGGTCAAATGGAAGGCTCATTTTGAGTCTTCTAAGGGTTCTCCACACTGCTTTCCA
>VZQC01000392.1:5491998-5553118 GCA_009823505.1 Rhizomys pruinosus
TTTTTTTTCTCCTTGTTTATGGAGTGTGGACTTGTCTAGGTTTCAGGCTTTCAATTTTGTTTATATATTGGAAGTCTAATTCACTATTCCCTTTCTGTTCTGAAGGTTCTCCAAAAAATCCACTTGGACACTCTCTCAGCAATTCCAGTTTTCCAGGTGGGTGGGGGTGGGGCGGGGTAGGGGAAATGCCTGACTTAGTCCACGGTGTTCCTGGTCTAACCACTGTGCACTCAAGACTCACAGTGGCAACAGGCCCACTTTTAATACCAACTACAAGGGCAACTCTGCCCTGACAGCCACACCAGACAAAGATTTAACAGGCCCTCCTTTAATCCCAGCTAGTAGGGCAACTCCACCCCACCAGCCTTGCAAGACAAGATTTAGCTATCCAACCAAGGAATGAATCAATCAACCAACAACCCAGGAGTAGATCTATCTTAAAATCTGTCTGCCTGGGCTGGAGAGATGGCTTAGCGGTTGAGAGCGCCGACTGCTCTTGCAGAGGACCCAGGTTCGATCCCCAGCACCCACATGGCGGCCGAGAACCGTCCGAAACTCCAATTCCAGGAGAACTCCAGTTCCAGGGGAATCCGACACCCTCTTCTGACCTCCGCGGCATTGCACGTCACGGGTGCACAAACCTGCATGCAGACAGTACATTCATACACATACAGAAATAAATAAAACTAAAAAAAAAAAATCTGCCTGGCTGAAGTGTCCAGCTCCTACCTGTGCTTCAGGTGGTCCTGGCAAGTCCCTGATCTAACCACTGCACACTCTGACTTAGAGTTTTTAAGCATGGCCACGGGTCATTTAATGCTCATAGATTTTAATTATTGCTCTGATTTTCAGGGTAAGAAAATTGAGACTTAATCCATATGCACAAATGGGGAAGACTTAATCTAGATCTATCTGTAATCTACCCATTTTCCCCCAATGGATAGAAGTTAAGTGGGAAAGCTAACTATTCCTTTGAGGTCATGGAGGCACACGCTGGCTGCATCTTGCGTTCCTTGCAGAGAGTTCAGGGCCAGTGTGGGGCACTCCCTTTACCAAAGTGGGAAGATGGGTAAGGCAAAGCCTCATTTAGTGTTTAGAATCCAACTCATTACCAGCAACCATTGTAGGTTTTCTTGAATTTTCCATGTGTGTAGACTTCTGGAGAAAGGAAGTGTCCTTAGTGTTTTTATTAGCGTTTCCTCGCCTGCTCCTAATCCCCCAGGTTCACTTTAAGTTTTGCTAATATAGCATTTTCAAGTCTCCTGATCTTGTAATTGTTTTGAGTATAAACACATCTAGTAATTTTAATACTTCGGATATAAGACTCTTATGATACTGACTACCGAGGGAGAAAAAGTAGGTGGGGGAAATGGAACTCTGGTAAGGGGAGCTGGTAAAGCATCCTGGGGAAGGGTCGGATGTGTTTTCCATCCAGAAAAGTGGTTGGAAGGGAAGCATAGTGGGATCCTGCTAAGCCAATTACGCAAGAAGAGTCATGTCTCCATCAGACCACTCTTCCCATCATTCTCCCTTCTTCCCACACTCTTCCCTTTCCTTTTGATTCTTTCTTTCATCCCCTCTCTCCACCACCTTTGATACTGGATTTCTTTCCATGAATAGCCACTTCAGGAAAAGAAGCCAAGACCCAATACAGAGCTATGAAAGAAAGGATATTGCCTTGGAAGAGAAATCAGTCTTGGGAGACACAGTGGTTCATTTCCCCAAAGGAATTAACAAAAAGAAACTCATCCTCACTTCTTTGCGAAGTTACAGATCAGGTAGCGTGGCTGCTTACAGATCACTTGGAAGCCACCTGTAGACTTGAAAAACGAACCATTACTTCTGGGGTGAAATTTAGACTAGCCCCTTCTATCATAATTAACGACAGGTTTAGATTGAAGTGATTGTGGGACGCATTGTCCTTAAAGATATTCAGGGACGTGACCACGAATGACTCTGATGGAAATGACTGGAAACAGTGCAGTTCATCATCGCAGTCCCCAAAACGGCTGAGATATGCAAAAAATGCTAGTTTGATCCAAAAGGTATAAATAGCACTGGCGGGGAGGCTGCACAGGGCTTGCAGACTGCTGTGTTTGAGGAACAATTTGACAGAGACAGAGCAAGATGATGATAAGTTAGAAAAAGGATAATTTGTCATGATTACCTCTCTACACCCCCTCCTCCCTAGGAAGAATAGCTCGCACCCATTGGAATTCATGTGTATGGGGTGGTGAGGGGGGATTGGCTTTGTAACAAAGAAAACAGATCATTTTATCTTTTCCTTTTCTGGGTTGACACTTTGGTGGCAGCAGATTGCGAAGGTTCTACCAAAAAGATGTGTGCTTCAAAGGGTTTCTCTAAAGCTTTAGACATTTCAGTTTAAGTAGCATCTTCATTAAGAAGTACCACTCCTATATAAATGCAAGTGCTTCAGGTTTATTAGAGCTTAAGCAGTCCACCAGACAACTTGACCTCTTCCACCAAATTATCTACCAGTACATGAGCTCAATAAATAGAAATAATATTAACTGCTGTCATAGATTCAAAAACTGTTGCAATAATTTGGGGGCTGCGGATATGGTCAGTGGATAAGAATGCATGCTCTGCCGGGTGTGGTGGCGCACACCTTTAATCCTAGCACTTGGGAGGCAGAGGCAGGTGGATCTTTGTGAGTTCAAGGCCAGCCTGGTTCTACCGAGTGCTGTTCCCAGGTGGCTGGGGCTTTTTACAGGGAGATCCTGTCTTCAAAAGACCAAAAAAAAAAAAAAAAAAAAAAAAAAAGAAAGTAAAAGAAAAAGAAAAAAAGAACGCATGCTTTGAAAAAAGGAGGACCTGGGTTCAAATCTCCAGCATCTACTTAAAAAGCTGTGTATGGCTGTAGGTACCTGTACTCCTAGCATTGAGGGGGCAGAGACAGATGGATCCTCAGAGCTTCCCGGCCAGGTAGCCAAGTCCCAAGTGGCAAGCTTCCAGTTCAGTTAGAGACCCTGTTTTAAGGCAGTAAGAACATGCTAGAGGGAGACTCCTGAAGTCCTGCTCTGGCCTCTGCATGGGTGCCCACAGCTGCACATTTACACAGAGACACAACATACACAACAATAACAAACATTTTAAAGCTCCCTAGTTTTCCTTTTTAAAGCAACATTTACTATTTTGAAAAATAAAAGCACATATGCTATGTAGTACTTTAAGAAATATGGAGAAATATGAAAATTACAGAATGGATTACTATCAGTAAGCCCATCAGCCTGTGAATTCAGCCTCGCTGAGGACTTCAGAGTCCTTCTCCTGACCCTGCACTTCTCTGACCCGCCTCTTCTCTCATCTCTGTTCACCATCCCCCTTTCTCATTCTTCTGTTTCTCCTTTTGTGTCTCTGACTGTGGTTCATTGGCTCTGGAAAACATGGCTATGTTTTCTTTATACCCAAACTTGTTGGATCATAAGACCATTACAGGATAATGACGCCACTGAGTTGGCATAGAGGATCGCTTTAGAGCAGTGCTTGCACGTTCCTACTCTGGAGGAAGCTATTGTCTCACTCCTGGGAGCGGGAACTGCAACAGGAGTAGGGCTGAAGCCAGGGTTGCCATACATAGCAAACAAAGATCCCGGATGTGTCAGAGGCTCCTGATAGGTACACATTTCAAAAGTTACATTTGATCTGAAATTCAAATGAACCAGGCCTCCTATATTTTATGGCAAATTCTAGCTGAAACAGTACCTGAACCTCCAGGAAGCCAAGAGATTGTAAAATAAAAGAAGTCACTAGGGACGTGGACAACATCTGGCTTCCGTGGATTCATGGGGTCCCTGTTCATTTGCGGCGTTGAGCGGTCTCATTCCCTGGTCCTCAGTGTGACCTCCTCCAATGACCTCTCCTTCCTGGTACTTTGTCACCGGAATACTCTTTCTCTACCATCCCTGCCGCAGCTGCCCAGCACAGGTCTTTGTCGGTAGTCACCTGGACCACTGTGAAGCTTTTGAACTTCTAGTAAGTTCTTCTCCCACCTACCTTTCTGGGTGTATTCTAATCACAAATCTAGCCATTTCCTCTTGCTTAAAGGCTTTCTAATTTCCCAGTTTCCCTTAGGATACAGTCACAGTTTGTGACTTCTTCCCCAATCTCCACCCTCCCCCACTTCTGCTAGGTTTATCTTCACTGGGGCTCATTTATCCTGGTGGTTGCTCAAATTTTCCAAATTACACGTGTGCTCTTCTCACATTTTAGCTATTAGAGGCCTCTCTTATTGTTGCTTTTGTCCATTCAGAAAGCATTTATTTCTTCCCTACATAGGGTCAAGAATTAGGCTTGGCACTGAATTCATAGATGTAAAATAAATGAATGCATGAATGAATAAATGAATAAATGAATAAATAAATAAATAAACCCATAGGCCCTCATGGAAGTATAGACAGGGTTTCAATACCTAAAGGCACCCAGCAGCTATGCTGTTTACTCCGATCAGGGCAAAGGGCAGGGTGAAACATGGCTTTGTTGTTCTAGATTTTCCACACTTTGTAGAAATGTAAATGTGGGAGGCAGTTTTCTTTGAATGACCTCCACGGTGCCTGGAGACTCGCCTGGCTTCATGGCTGTTTCCTTCTCCCCTCCATTCTCCTCCTGAAAGCAGCTGTTGAGATTTATGTCTTGTCTGCCCCAAGAACTTTTCCTCAAATTCTAATAAAATTATCCTAAAGCCTTTGTTTGAGTCCGTTCTTAAATGCTTTTATGAATGAGGCTCTGAACCCTAAAAGGGGACCCTGTTTTATCCCTGCATCACTCTGACATCTATTCACTTGCAACTCTGTGCAAGTCTCTTAACCTCTCTATGCTTTTACTCTACATCCTTCCTGCTTCACAGGCTGGATATGAGGGTCATATCAAATACAAAAACATTTTGCAGACTGGGGTGATACAAGCTCTCATCTATCTATCTATCTATCTATCTATCTATCTATCTATCTATCTATCTATTTTAAATATCTTACTTATTTTTTAAATTTTATGTGTATGAATATATTCCCTGCACCCGTGTCATGCAATGCCCATGGAGGTCAGAAGAGGATTTTGGATTCCCTGGGTCTGGGAACCAAACCCAGATCCTCTGCAAGAACAACTAGGACTCTTACCCTCTAAGCCATCTCTCCAGCCTCTCATCCATATCTTTAAGGTCAATTTAATAGATATGCCTAAAATTTTAAGATGTCTACACCCTAAAGATATAAAAATTCTGAACATATTTACAAGCAAGTAGAATCAAACATATACCTTCGGGACTAAAATAAGTGATAAGTATGTTTTTCCCCTCATATCTTCTGTCATGGGATTCCTTTGCTGTTATTCTGAGAATATCCCCTCTTCCCAGACACTACATATGAGTTCCCTCCTGCTTAGAGATAAAGACAACACTGAACAATCAAAACCAAGAGGACATATGCTTAAACAGCAAGTTCAAAAACCACCGGTCTAGGTGTAAAACAGAAAGGCTGAGAACAGGCTATGTTGCTGCAGCAAGGGCAGATAAAAAGACTCCATGACTGAGAGAAATGAAGAGGAAGGATTGCACGGACAAGAACAGTGAGACAGAGATGCATCAGCTGCACCAGCAGCTCCCATCTGTCACCACCATCAACTTGGGAGTGGCCAGAAGCCTTGTCCCCTCAACACATCTCCTGTGATCTGCACAGGAGTGTTCATTCGCCTACACCCTAACAGTTTGCATATCTCCTTAAAGGATGAGTAAGAGTTTCCAAGAGTTGGGTGACCCTAACATTTGGAATGGTCAAGAGAGTTCACACAATAGACCGAAGACAATATAAACCTGCATTTTTGCTGTTGATTCCAAAATTCTAAGCAGCAGTCAACAGTTAAGTTTTTACATTAAAGTTCAGATTTCTGATTTGTCTTCAAATTCCCTCATGGTGGTACTTTTTGAAACTGAGTAGCAGTAGTCTCTTTAAGCAGGGTGGAGTATGCCCAGTCCTTGTTAGTCTTCCTGTGCCCTCAATGTCAGAATGTGTCCCTCAAAATTCCACGTCGACTCTTCATTGTGAGTGTGATAACATGAAGAGTTAGGGCCCATCAGAGAAAGTCTTGAGGGTGGAGTCCTAGTGAATGGGATTAGTGCCCCTATGAAAGAAGCCTTGAGAAGACATAGTGAAGACAAATGTGTGTTCCGAAGATCTCTTCCTATACACCGTAAGTTGCCTGGGGCCTTAACCTTGGGTCTCTCAGCCTCCAGAACTATGAGCAAAACATTCCAGCTGTTTATAACCTACTCTTTCATGTATTTGAAGAAAATCATGGAATCTTGGGAGTCAGTATGCATGTTTACAGGAATTGAAGAGAGAGAAATACCGTGGAGATGGATGGTGGTCTAATCCTGAGGTCCTGAAAACACAGGTTTAGACTTTATTCTGAGTGCTGTGTGTGTGTATACACTGAGGAATGGGTAATGAAGGGGGTGGAAACAGCAACCAAGAAACCCTCCTTACTTGTTGCATAGAGGGTGATGTTATAACTCCAATTCATTTTTTTAATTTTTATCTTTTATGTGTATGAACGTACTGTCTGCATGTAGGTTTGTGCACCCGTGTCGTGCAATGCCGCGGAGGTCAGAAGAGGGTCTTGGATTCCCCTGGAACTGGAGTTCTCCTGGAATTGGAGTTACAGATGGTTCTCAGCCTCCATGTGGGTGCTGGGGATCAAACCCGGGTCCTCTGCAAGAGCAGTCGGCGCTCTTACTGCTAGGCCATCTCTCCAGCCCCCAATTCATTTTTTTTTTTTTCTAATTCACCCTCTATGCAACAAGTAAGGAGGGATTCTTGGTTGCTGTTTCCAACCCCTTCATTACCCATTTCTCAGTGTATACACACACACAGCACTCAGAATAAAGTCTAAACCTATGCTTTCAGGCCCTTGTCTCAGGAACTTAAGGGATCAATTGCTAGGTGGGTAGGATGAGAATTGACATCGGTAGACATAGAATGGATGGGGTGATGTTTATGAAGTGTAGCATAGAGCCGTCCTCTTAAAGACAGACCATGGACATCACATGCCTTCCTCCCAAGCTTGGTTGCACCTGCTAACCTAGGATCATCACAACTAAACTTGTTGCCTGGGACCCTCCAGGGAGAAAGGAAGGTCAGGGAGGGTCAGCGATGCCTCCCGGCCAACAAGTTGGCCCTAGTCGCATATGGGAGAGGGACTATGGGTAAAAGAGGAGGAAGCTGGAGAGAAGGGAGGTCTTGATATTTTTGTGCAGCTGCTGGGATGGAGTCTTTCCAGTGCAGCCTTATTAGGTGTCCCCACACTTCTGTAGTGACCCCTCACCCACTGCTCTGTAAGTAAGCCCAAAAATGTTCGCTGCAGCTTGGTGTAAGTGTACCTCGCTTTGTCTTAGGGACTGAGGGAGGAGGACATGGGACTTTGTTCATGCCTCTAAGGAGGAATTTTAGTAACATGATGGGAAAATCCTAGGCTCAGCATAGCAGTCCTGGACAAGTGGAGGGAAGCCCTGGAGGTGTGGGAGATGGCTGTGCTTGCTAGGTTCATTAGAGGGTCAGTAGTGGTTTTTAGTGGATAGGAGTGAATAAGTGATTCTGTGTCTCAGAGACGCTTCCAATGATACAAGAGAAAATGGGGACCCCTTTTCAGGCTTAGTCTCATTCATAAAAGAAATCAAGAATGGACTTAAATAGAAGATTTAGACAATTCTTCATTTGAAGAAAAATCCTGTGCATCTCAGCAGCCTTGAGAGTGGAGGGGAGAAGGAAAAAAACCTCAAAAAGCCAGACCTATTTAGAGCCAATGTGGAAGTCAGATGTGTGGCAGACTAGCAGCCCTGTGGTGGAGAGGGGAAGGGACCAAGCCCAGAATGCTGGGGCAGCCAGAGCATCAGGGAAGGCCCGGTTAGAAAAGAGGCATAAAGAGGGAGGGGAGAGGTTACCTTTCTGAAGAATTCAGAAAAGCCCGCACACTTATGAAGAACATATCTGGTGCCCCATCCAGAAACACTGACCTAGGGGGCAGAAGTTCACCATCTCATTAATGCACTAAGTATTCTGCCCATCTCTTTAGCATTACTTAATGTGAACCCACCTAGTCAGGGATTATTATTCTCTTGATTAGTTTTAAGGGTGTTTTTGTACCGCCACAGTAGCCCTGAATCAATTCTCCTAGGGAAGTTCTGGCTGCTTCCTGGTCCCCACTAGGCTCAACCAGAGACCTGGAGAATGGATTTATGCTGAAGTAGTGGACTTTTCAGCGTCCAAGCTTGAGGTCTGCTTAGGCAATAAGGAGGAAGGGAGGGACGTGGAGAAGTTCGCCACGAAGCTGCGATTAAAATCAAGAATTAAGGGGCTGGAGAGATGGCCTAGTGGTTAAGAGCGCCGACTGCTCTTGCAGAGGACCTGGGTTCGATCCCCAGTTCCCACATGGCGGCTAAGAACCGTCTTTGACTCCACTTCCAGGGGAATCCGAGACCCTCTTCTGACTTCCGCGTGCCATTGCCTGACACAGGTGCACAGACCTGCATGCAGACAGTACATTCATACACATAAAAAAAAAAAAATCAAGAATTAAAAAAATAATGCCCTTGCCTGATGTATCAGGGGACAATAGGAATATCTTCAAATCAAACCTCAGTTGATCTGGATCTGAAATAGATTTAAGCCAGCTCCCCAAAGTATGGGCAGGATTTTTAATCAAAACCTGTGTTTCAGTTTCCTTTTGTTAAAGAAATGCCCTTTCTTGATGGGACACCAAAATCTCATTAAATTGCAAACGCTGGACTATAAAAGATGGAGAATGAACAATTCCACTTAAATCGTAGAGCTCCACACTCACCCCAGAAGGACAGGGAGTTCTAAAGGTCAACCCTACATAAGGCTTGGCGTTTTATCCTTCTAACACTAAACAGTCTTGGAAAGTGGTGTCTGTGTGAGTGTGTGTGAGAGAGAGAGAGAGAGAGAGAGAGAGAGAGAGAGAGAGAGAGAGACAGAGACAGAGACACAGAGAAAAAAGACAGAGATTGAACTGCAGTTTCCCAGAGGGAAAACTTTTTCTTTCCTGCAGAAAACACACACACACACACACACACACACACACACACACACACACACACACGCACACAGGGAAAAGCAGAAAGCTGCTAACTAGTTGTCTAGCTGTCTATTTGTGGACATTTCTTTTCATCTTGTCATATCTTTTGTGCTGTTTGAAATGTTTGGAGCTTAAGAGTGGAGGAACGCTCAGTGGAATCCAAACTTTCATTAAAAGAAAGAGAGAGGGAGGTAACAAAGTTCTGACAACAAGTGTGTGTTTAAGATGTCAGGGCCAAATGCTGCCCAAACACCAAGCAGAAGAGTGATTTATTTTTAGCTAAATGAAGCAGATATACCACACTTTTATTAAAAATAGTCCAGAAGATAGCTCAGAGGAAACTAACTTTTTTTGTGTGTGAGGAGGCTGAGGAGAGACACTAATGGACTTTAAGAAGGGGCCAGAGGAGAGGGGCCTCCTTCCCAGGCTTGGCCAGGGTTCCTTTGTGCCAGTCCATTGGAATGCTAATTTCTGCACCATTGTCCTGCAGAAGCCACTCAGATTCCTCTCCCGGGAAGCCCTCGCTCACTCTCTTGTTTTAGGTGTTTTTCACCAGCTGCTTCTCTTAGCTTAGAGCCTCAGGAGGTTCTGTTTTTCTGAATGTTGTTTTGCCCAGACTTCTTTTTGATTGGATCGATCCCCCTATTTGATTTTCATTTCTCCTTGCATTCTTCATCAGGGGTTAGACCACCAGATTATGGCTTCCTTGTCAAAATTAGAAACTCAAAGTGGACTGTCACAAGGGTCCTGGGGTTCTTTTGCCTTTGACATCCATTTTGGAGAGAATGGAGATTGAATTCTTAGCAGGAGAATCTCTTTAGGAACTCTGATTTTTTTTTTTTCCTTTAAAAGGAATCAAGTTCTGAAATTAAATAAATACCTAGCCTTCAGAAAATCAACAGAGGGTCTAAGTCTTTGTTTCTCTGGCTGGCTGTGTGCACCATAATTAGGGGGAAAGAGCTGAGGGAATTCATCCACTCAGTTTTCATAGCCAGTTTCTTTTCAAATTGGATATTAAACATAATGTTCGGAAAGTGCATTTGAAAGACTTCTCTGGGTGCCTATGGTACCGTGTGGCACTGACAGATGGGCCGAAGCTGGAGAGGCAGATGGGCCCTGCTTGCTCATGTCCTGAAATACCAACAGTGTGTGGTTTGCACATCTCTGGTCCTGAAGGCTTTTTACCTGGCATTACAGTGGGTGTGCTCTACTGCTTGCTGCATTAGGAGCAGCTGGTGTAGGGTTTCAGGGCAGCATGGTCAGAAGAGCCTGAGCTGGGGTTAGCCCATTCTGGCTTCTGTAGCATCTCCTCTGAGGACCTCTGTTTTCTCCTCTGTAGGGCAAACCTTTGTTACAGTAGCCTTGGCCATTAGGGAAAGCTGTTTCTCTGGCTTGGGTGGAGGCCTAGCATTTCAAGCCACCCAAAACATAAAAGAATTACTCCAGTTGGATAGGTCAGTCACCTGATGATGGAACCTCCTGTCAAGAAGTCAGGACTTCCCCTCCGATGGTCAGTCCCTTTAATGAGATAATGTACTTTTCCTTTCCAGAATCCATCCCCCCCCCACAGTCTCTATGAACAGCCACAAGGTTCTGGTGGGTTGACCCTCTTTTCTGATGTCTGATTCCCTTTTCCCTCTCTTCTCTCTCTTTCAGGGAATGGCAAGAGCCTAAGCATACTTTCATACTTTTTTTTCTGTCGCTCTGGGCTTCCTTATTCTTTCTCTGACACTGCCCCTCCCCAGCTTTTTTAGCCACCACGTGGCTGACCTCCTTACCTAACTCAAACAACATAGTTCTCTTTCTTTCTCTTAAAGCAACCACCTATGAATCTATAGTAAACGCCTCTCTGACATTCACCTTCTACGGTCTATGAATTTCATTCTTTGAATTCAGGAGACGAGAACCCAAAAGCTACTGGCTCGTGGGAGCTTTGGTGGCCATCGAGTTTCCAGAACCTTACCTCCCCAAGTTCTCAAAGATACCCCAATATTCCTTTATCCCTTGTTCTCAAACACAGTTTTCCCCAGAGAAGACAGTATTGGGTTCTAGAAAGTGCTGGCCTGTTTAATAAGTCCGCTTTTCTTTTACTCTCAGAAAGTTCAGTTATTTGCTTGGATTATGTTTATCAGAGTTTATAAGCACATGCCATTTGTATAAGGTGAATGCATTATTCTTTTACTAGCCTGTGTCTGGCATGTGGCTTGGCTTGAACAAGTACTCTTATTTGTTGAGTGAATCCAGAATTTTAGCCATCACACTGAATGAACTTTGGTAAATGTAATTACGACTCAGTCTCCATTATTGTACACCTCAGGCTAAGGTGGGGTGGTGGTGGGGTAGACATAACTGTCTCTCCATATGAACCTGAAAGGTTTGAAGTCCATTTGCTATGGGTATTTAGACTTCTTCCTTCACCTGATTTATATATGATGCTCAAGGGTCTTCAAACTACTACAGATTACAAATGATATAGCCTTGTCTTTCTATGATGACAAGAACACAAAGAGTTTTTTTTTTCACCATATCAAGACCTGTCCATTTAGACCATAACGATTTTCTGCTTGACTTGGGATTTAGAAGTACAGAGCTGAGTTTCACTCCACTGATGATTAATCTTGTTTGTCAACTTGAGAGGGTTTGGCACCAATTAGTAGACAGGCCATTGGGCACACCTGTGAGGGATCTTCTTGATGGTTTATTGAAGTAGGAAGACCCACCCTGAAGGGGGACTGTGTCTTTCAGTGGCAGTCTATATAAGAGGAAGCCCTGTAGAGAAACATTTTTGCTTTTTGCCAGCTTGCCTTCACATTGTCCTGGCAGGTCTTCTACCCTCTTGGCATCTTGCTGCTGCTGCCAACCTTCATGACATCAGAACCCAGCATCTTCAGCCTTCCCCATTCCACTAGAGCCCAGTGGGTCTCCAGGAATCCTCTAGGCCTTCAGTACCAGACTGGTGGGCTGAGCAGTTATGTGGTTCTCACCTTTTCTAGTATGGACAGTCATTGTTGAATCACCTAGACCATAGCAGGTAATTCAATCTGTCATATCCCCTTTTAATATATAGTCATTCTCTCAGTTCCATTCTTCTAGATAACGTTGACTAACATAACTCCCAAGTCTACCATCAAGTCACTGTGATTTCGCTCAAGCAGCTAAACCTCCTTCCATATTTCCTTGTCTCAAATGTCTTCTGATAGTCGTTATAACTGTTAGGCTTCTGCAAGCCATCTCTGAACCAGTTTCTCTGAAATGGCTTCTTATCCCATGGGTTTGAGTCATTTATTACCTTATTTGAAAACATCCGAGTTTTCTGCTTGTTCTGAGTGTGAGGTCCGGAGCTTGCTCAGGGTATGGTCTGATTGGAGCAGAGATGGGCGAAGCTCTTCTTCCCTTGTCTTTTATGTAGCTCCACCATCTCCGATGAGAGAGACATCATCTTTCATGGTGATGACATGAGGATTCAAGTCCAGCTCATCATCTAGTAATACTCTTACCTCTTTAATTCTTAAGATTGAAAATTTTATGTCAGTCTAGAGAAAAACTTTTGGTTGTTTCTTATTGATTCTGAGCTTATTTTATGGTTTCCTGGTGAAATTTCAGGAAAACATAAGGTCCGAGCTACTCAGTTGTATTAATTCTCTAATTCCCAGTTACCTTTGTGGACTCATTCTAAGGGTAGGATCATTTAGGATCTCTCTTACTGCCTGGCAGCACCTATGCACGTCCCAGTGTTCCCAGACTGTGATGGTTAATCTTAACTTAATGGGATTTAGAATTATCACAGGAACAGTTCTTTGCGCATGTCTGTGAGGTTATTTAAGTTAACTGAGGTGGGAAGACTCATTCTAAATACTGGTAGCACCATCCCATGGACTGGCACCTTGGACTGAATAAAAAAGGAGAATGTAAGCTTTATGTTACTTTTCTGTTGCTGTGATAAAAGACCATGACCAAAACCAACTTACAGAAGAGTCTTTTTTTTTTTTTTTTTGGTCTTTTTGAGACAGGGTCTCCCTGGAGCCCCAGCTGTCCTGGAACTCACTCTGTAGACCAGGCTGGCCTTGAACTCACAAAGATCCACCTGCCTCTGCCTCCCAAGTGCCAGGACTAAAGGCGTGCGCCACCACGCCCGGCAGAAGAGTCTATTTTGGCTTATGATTCCAGAGGGAGAGTCCATAGCAAGGGGGAAGATATGGCAGCAGGTGGCTGGGCAGGAAACTGGCTGATCACATTTTATCCACACACTGGAAAAGAAAGAACAGAAAGTGGGGCAAAGCTGTGAACTCCCAAAGCGCCCACCCCCCACCAGTGATGCTCTTCATCTAGGAAGGCTACACCCACCTGCAACCTCCCCAAACGGCACCACCCCAAACAGCTGAAGGCCAAGTGCTCAAATTCCTGAGCTTATAGGGCTCATTTCTCATTCAAAACAGCACACAGGCTGAGTACTAGTGGCTTTATCTGCTTCCTGACTGCAGACACAATGTGATAAGCTGCTTCGTACTTTTGCTACTATGCCCTCCCTGCAATGATGCGCTGTATTCTCAAATTGTGAGCCCAAATAAACCCTTCCTTCCACAAGCTGCTTTTGTAAGGTAGTTTGTCACACCACTGAGACAAGTAGCTAATACATGCGCCATGTAGGTGAACTACTAAGAGGATGCCTCTGTACACATTAGTTGAAGGATATTGGAGAACCTTCTTAGAGCAGAGTTGTATAAGGGAACATATTAAGCAAAATTTTTCTTCATCCAGCAACTGTTTATGTCTTTGGGCTGAACTGTTTGCTTCAGGTCATTTCACACCTTGTTTTGTCACCTGCATTCAATATTGTTGATTTCTAACGTCTTGGTTGTTATTTGCTTGTTTAGTGCTTCAGCTTAGCCATATGGAAGATTCTTGGCATTTTTCTCACTAGTGTGACCCAGACTTTTTCTCTGTTCTTGAATAAAATACCTTCCTCAGCTTGATCAGAGCCTAGAACCTGGTGCCTTCGCTAATGTGCCACCTAAGGATGCCTTGAAATCCCAGGTTTTGCTGGGTTTCAGCCACACAAGGTGAAACTAAAAGTCTCATGTCCAGCCAAGTGTGATACCTGATATCAGAGTATGCTGCAGTTTACAGCAGAACTCCCTCCAGGGCTGGGAATAAAAAGAACATGTTTTGCCTTAGTGGGCAGAGGAGATGACAACCTTTCAAATTGTCAGACTGAGTCAGGTGCCTAAGAATGTGGGCAAGGAGCTGGGCTCAGGAAAGAAACCAAGCCAGAAGCCTCTCAAGGAGTTGACAAGTGATGATGGTGAGAAGGGAAAGGACAGTAATGACAGAAATAATGACATGCACTTATAATTGTTATTTATTTATTTATTTATTTATTTATTTATTTATTTATTTATTGAGACAGGGTCTCCCTGGAGCTCCAGCTGTCCTGGAGCTTGCTATGTAGACCAGGCTGGCCTTGAACTCACAGAGATCTGCCTGCCTCTGCCTCCCAAGTGCTAGGATTAAAGGCGTGTGCCACCATGCCTGGCGCACTTATAATTCTATACAACAGACTGAACACTGGTCTAAGCATTTAGCACACATTAACAAATTTAATCCACATAGGGCTATATTCTCATTTTAAAGACAGAGGTATGATGAAATGAGGAGATAAGAACTGGGTAGGCAGTTTAGGTGTAGGGATCCTCCAAAGTTCTGCAGTTTCAGGGCTGTTCTTGCTGGAGGCCAGGAATGACACAATGGAGCACTGGTTTCTTAACTCCTAAAAGGCATCTCTGCCTAGAAGCTATATATAGGGGTAGGACTCATACTTCAGGCCAGGCACTAATTCCTTCTGGTAAATAGCTTAGTAAGTAGAGCTCTGGATTTTCTTGGTGGAAATGGCTTAAACTCTTCAGCCTTTCTTCTAAATGATGTTAAGTTTACCTCTTCAGAAGAGGGGGTCTGTATTGCAGTAGTCTCAAAGGATTACAGGGCCTCTGTTTGAGGCCCATTTAAGGTCTGGACAAAAGAATGGACTTTACCTCTGGCCCTAGATGGAGGCCTGGTATACCAATGTCTCCTGAGTTAATTCAACTTGGCCTGCCAGTCACCTGGCTGACAGAGGATGACTTGGGAAGGTTTATTCACCTAAAACCATGCTACATATTTGGGAAGGATAATTATCCTGTTAATGAAATGATCCTCCTTTTCTTCCCAGATAGCCAGCCTAGGTGCAGTCACAGAACTACCCTATTGCTCTGCTGAGTCTGCCCACTTGTCTGAGTCTAACTCAGAAAAGCATTATTGTTGCCTTTTCCTTCTTTCTATCTCATTCTTTTGGATATGGACAAAGCCCAGGCATATTTTCCCTGATACACGGGGCTTCCTCACTTTTCTGGAAGCTTCTCCCTACCTTGCCATGTGGCTGCCTGCTGAATCCACTGCTGAACTTGCTAGCCTAACTTACAAGGCATGGCTCTCGCTCTCCTTGCCAACTCTCTTCTGGAAGCTGCCTGCCCTGTTATTTTTCTTTATTATTCTCAAGCTTCCTTCTGAAACCATTGACAAGACTAAAAACCCAAAGAGAGAGCCCCAGTTTTTCCAGGAACGTGTGGTAACCCAGATGGGACTCCGTCACATTTCTAGTAGCAGTAATGAGGAATCAAGAGGTTTAACAGCCAGGAGTCACTGACTAGGGAGGTTGAGGCTCAGGACTCAGATGGACGTCCAGGTCCATTGAGGTGGACCAGATTCTGTTAGTAGAAAAATAGAATTGAAGTTGCTTAATTATCCTTTTACTAGAGTCTAGGCAGATGAGGACTTGGAGCCTCCAGTTGGGTAAGATTGGTTGCTAAGATAGGATTAAGGCTGGAGAAATGGCAGTTAAAAGCACTAACTGCTCTTGCAGAGGACCCAGGTTTGATTCCCACCACCCAAAGGGTGGCTAACAATGGTCCATAACTCCAATTCTAGGGGAATCTGATGCCTTCTTCTGACCTCTGTGGGCATTTCAGAATACAGGGGCACTTCTATACATGTAAGCAATACAATGTCATACACATAAAATAGAAAACAGAGGTCATCTTAAATGACAGTTGCAGCGAGGTGGGTGGCATTTGAGAATAGAACTGTGGTCATTTTTCTCCATCTTTTTGCTGCTGCTACAACTTTCAAGTATTCGTTATTTTCTTACCTAGGGTTGAAGGTCATCTAATGATAATCTGTGCTATCTTAGCCTTGAAAGATTTATAACAGCACTATCCAGAATCCTTGAACTTTTGTATTTTGTTAAGGAAAATTTATGAAAATGTGGCGATTGTTTAGTGACTTTTTTTGGGGGGGGGCTCTTTTTGAGATAGAGTATCCCTTTAGCTCCAGCTGTTCTGGAACTATGTGGACCAGGCTGGTCTTGAACTCACAGAGATCCCTGTCTCTGCCTCCCAAGTGCTAGGATTAAAGGCATGCCCCACCACGCCTGGCAAAATCTAGTGACTTTTTATATTGAGGAGGACGTAGATTCACCAGCATCTACAGAATTATAATGCCATTTCAGTTGTATTCTTCAGTACCTTCTTTGGTTTAGCCCAGAACGTTTTGCAAGGGCCTTGCAAGGTGCAACTTTGTTATAAGATGCTGAGTCCCCAGAAGCAGCTCAGATTATGACACAATTGAGGACAGACACCTCTGCGTTGACAGTGCAGTCCTCTCATTTTTCTCTCTTTCTTTGTACAGAATGAGTCCACTTGTTATGCTTCACCAGCTATGAGATGTTGAACATAGATTATGGGAAATAAAGATGTATCTCTGTGGTCGATGTGGCAGGGATGGGAATTAGACGTCTTTGCTTTATCTTTTCCTTAGAGCTGGGAATGGATTTTGCCAGGATCTACTAAGGCTAATGAAGGAGAATCCAAAAGACTAGAGGCTTCTGGAAGAGTCTATGGGCTAGCCTAGGCTTTGATCTTGACCTGTCTGGGAAGCGCCAAGAAGCCATCACTTCAGATAGAGATGCTGGCAGTAGAGATGCAACAGCTAGCTGATTCTGTCTTTGTTGAGTAATGAAGGTCGTGCTGCGGCATCTTAAAGCCTCTTGGGGAACAAGGGCCAATGCTCTTGAGATGCACTGATTTTTAAAATTTATCTGAGACTAAGTTTATGTGGATGAGTAAAATGAAACTTAATACTGAGAATGTTGTAGGTGCTTGTTAGGTATTTGTTGAGTCATAAGCCTTTTCTTGACTTGATGTTGAATCACAAAATTAGCGTAAAAAAAAGAGCTCTCTTTATAACAGTATATTTAGCTTCACCAGGCAGTGGGGAGCACTAGGTCCATGTAGTAGACAAACCACAGTCTGGAAAAACTAGAAGAGAACAGGGCTGCAAGCTTGGCGTGCATATGGAAATGCGCTCCATGAGTGTTGGGACCAATGCAGAGAATGTAGTCAAAGAAATGCTGTCCACCTCACTGTCATTTTTAGTTGAACTCTGAATCCTTCCTCACATGTCAGAAGCATAAGCCAAATCCATAAGAACTTCCATGAAAGACAGCCAGAATTGACCAGAGTCCAAGACAACAGCTCCAGAGAAAGTAGACTGTTTTGCTTCTCATCCACCTGTGCCCCTTGTCTAAGCCTAGGGAAAAATTTGTGTAAGAGGGGGCGTGGTAGAATGTAAGGGCTGTGATTGGGGTGAATGGTGAACCTACAGCAATATAGCCTAGACACTCATCTGATCAACTTGATTGAACATACAAGCCCCCCCCCCGCCTTCTGGATGGTGGGACCCAAGGGGCTGCGTGGGTTTGGACACAACTGCTTGCAAATTGGTTTTACATGAAGGATGCTTGTACTCATAAATTATCACTTATTACTAAAAAATGGAAAAAAAACTGAGAGGAATATGCAGGACAGTTATGGTAGAATGCATGATCTGGGATGGGGTGGGGTGGGATGGGGGGAAGGGAAGGGGAAATATGCCTGAACTGAATTGGAAAATGATGTATGAAATACACAAAGCATCAATAAAAAAAAAAAAAGAAGTTCTCAATTCATGAGCTTCCAATTATTTCATCTTCTGACCTCCCCAAACTCTTTTTTTTAAGCTCCTTCATTGGTGGATATTAGTCTGACTTGCACCTTCAAGAAAATACCCTTGTTAAGTTTAAGAGGCTCACGTGCAGAGATGAATAGACCTGTCTTTGAATCTAGTGTGCTGTGACTTTGAGCAAGTTTTTATTTGTGAGATTTCTTTTAATCTCTGAAATTGGAGATAAGACTGCATTATTGAGTTTCTATCAATCAAAAACCGATGATGTGCAGGCTTGGGCATTAGTTAGGCATAGAAGAATATTGTCTTTTACTTCCTGGTTGCTGCCTTAACTTTTGTTTTCTATTCTGTCCTTCTGCTTCTTTGTCTTTTTTTTTTCCTTTAGAGAGCCAGATGAACTAAGCCCATGTAAAGCCTGGTTGCCTTGTCGGATGGTCTTTGTCTTCTCCCTATAAATGAAGCCTCACCTCCTGGTTCCTTGTTGATTTTCAGAGGCACGACTGTTTGACAAACCACTTCAGGTGCTGTCTGCAGGCTGCTTAACGAGCCCTCATCTTTCACATCACTGGCTGTTCAACTGATTTAGGGAAAAGTACCCCCCGCTGATGTGTAAGAGACAGATGCAGCATAATTGTTACCTATCTTTCTTCCTTTTCTTTCCCTCTATTACTAGTTCCAGGCAAGTTTTTCCAGGGTAGATGATAGTCTCCCTCAGCATTTCTCTACTGGGAATATATTCTAACAATGCAATTTATTGCTAATTGAGGTGCCATATTAATTACTATTTGTGATTTTAAAAAATCTACAATTTGTTGCTATTTCATCTGACATTTACTATTTAATGGACCATTTCCCCATTTCTAGATTGCTTTAAACCGTAAACATGGTTTTAGCCTTTCTTTGAAGGTCACCTCCATCTCTCCCTGGCTGGTAGGGTTCCTCTTCTTGCTTTCCCACCTTAAGATGGCAAATATAGAATGCTTGTGTGCTTGTAGTTAAACAGTGTAACTGCCTTCAGCTAACTTTTCTAGCCATGTGATTCAAAGCAGCAGCACTTGATTAGAACCAACACATTTTCTTTCTTTTTTTTTTTCCTCTTAAAAAAATTTTTTTTAAGGGATTCTACAATATAATAGCACAGTTGTTTTCAAATAACATTGACATTACTCAGTTTGCCATACAATTAGGTAATTGGTGCATTTTTTTGGAGTGAGCCAAATTATTAAGCTTAAGCAATGAATGTAAGAAACATTCATGTAAAACCAATTTGCAAGTATCTATGTCCAAATTTTGAACAACCCAAGTTTCCCATAGTCCAGTTAGAGAAGCTTGTATGCACAAGCATGTTGATCAAATAGGAGTCCAGTCTATATTGCTGTAGTCTCACGATTCACCCCAATCTCTCCACAGCCCTTACATTCTACCACGCCTCCTCTTCCGCAAGTTGTTCCCTAGGCTTTGGGAAAGGGGCACAAGTGGGTGAGAAGCGAAACAGTCTATTTTCCCTGGAGATGTCATTTTGGACTCTAGGCTGTTCAGGTTGATCCCCTTCATGGGTTGACAGCTTATCCAGTGATACCTTTTGATCCTACTAACAAGCAATTGGATGTACAGGCATTTAAGCAGTACTAATTATTATGGCAAACTAAGCTGTGAGCATAGACACAGATGCTTGGATGGTATGCTAATCCGCAAACTGTGGTTTCTCTATAAAGGGTGACAAGTTCTCATTGTGGCTTATAACATCTCCTAACCACTAGAGGGCATAAGCTTGTGGCATCTGCTGTGAGTTATTCCTCCAAGGAGAGAGCTAATAGCCAATTAGATTTGGGATATATATATAGACACATGGCTGCCACTGTTGCACAGTATCTCCAGGCAGTTGAGGTGTAGCTGATACTGATGGAGGAATCTTGCTTGTCTCAAGGAGACCAATATTTTGCTGTATTGCTTTAGTGGCCTTTGGTAACACTCTCTGGCATTTCAGAGGCCAGTTGTACATTAGCAAGTGACGTCTCAAAACATTTTTTCATGCTTACACCAGGTCTTCGACAACAGGGACTTATGGCCTTTCTCCTTTCATATATCCTACATATAGGCAAAAGGCCTTTATAATTTTGGGGGCTTGGATACCCTAGCCAACATCTCCTAGGCAGAATAATTCATTGCTTATATCAGAGCTTTCCTGTACTAATATATTTTGTTTAATTACACAGCTTATAAAGACTTTATTATTGAATTTGCCTCTAGATAAACAATTATCCTTTTACAGTTCCTATGTCTATCAGTCAATTAAGAAAGGTAGTTATACCTTTTTTGTTTTTTTTTTCTTTTTCTTTTTGAGACAGGGTCTCCCTGGAACTCACTCTGTAGACCAGGCTGGCCTTGAACTCACAAAGATCCACCTGCCTCTGCCTCCCAAGTGCTAGGATTAAAGGCGTGCGCCACCACGCTTGGCCCAGTTTTATAAGAAATTACCAGTATAGTAGTTGGCTCTAATTTACAGTTAGGGAATGACTTCAGTACCATCATGTTTTTCTTTTTCCTATAAAGGGGAGAGGTGGGAAGGTTTCTCAGCATCTGGAAGGTGAACTTCATTAGGGCCCGTTATAAACAGTTAACCCCAATAAAATTCAGAGATGCTCAGTGTCTGTGACTCAGGCAGCCTGAGGTTCCACTCTCTTTAATGTTCAGTTGGGGGGCTGGAGAGATGGCCTAGCGGTTAAGAGCACCGACTGCTCTTGCAAAGGACCAGGGTTCGATCCCCAGCACCCACATGGAGGCTGAGAACCATCCGTAACTCCAATTCCAGGAGAACTCCAGTTCCAGGGGAATCCGACGCCTTCTTCTGACCTCCACAGCATTGCATGACACGGGTGCACAGACCTGCATGCAGACAGTACACTCATACACATAAAATAAATAAATAAAAATTAAAAAAAAAGAAAAAAAAGAAAATGTTCAGTTGGGTCAGCCTCTCTGCTGGAATTTCCCAGTCCATCCTGCACAGCCAAAAGTTGTACATTTTCAGGCATTTAGATTGGTGTTTTTACCTGTAGGAACATACAAATCTCCTCCCATTGTTAGTTTCAAGATCTCAAAATTGAAAATTTATCAATAGGATTGGAACACAGAGTTTTCCATTTGTATCTCAGAAGGGATACTATACTACCTCCCACCTCCCTCTTTTTGTTTTTTAAATTCTTATGTTTTGACCAATAGATACCTAAGTTGTATTACACATACCCATAAACAGGAGCCAAGGTGCAAGTTTTCATTAAGTTGAAAAAGACTGAGAAAAAGATACAAGACAGGATTTAACATGTATGGCAGAATGCATGAATTCTGGTGAGAGGGGCATGGATGGAGGAACAGATCTAAATTTGATTAAGAAATGTATGAAATGTACAAAAGCTCAATAAAAATTAAGAAAAAAATGCAAAAAAAAGTTTACCCAAACTGTTTATCATTGACTGTATGCTACTTATTTGGGAAGTAAACTTAAACTTAATTCCTTTAAATTGTCCTACAGGTAAAAGAAAGTGTTACAATGTGATATTGTATAACTCAGAAAAATATAGAGACCATTTGTGTACCTTAACCCCAAAGTTATTGTTGGAAGTTCAATACAAATTATAAATAAAAAAATTAACATTTTATATTCCCAATTAGTTCAAATGTATTACCATTTTCACCAAAATCTACAACCAAATTTAACTAATCTAAACATTTCACTAAGCCTTAAAATATCCTATAATATGTGGACAAAGCTTGGGCAGAGTTGAATACCTGCCAAATGAATTTTACCCAATATACACTTTGCTCCATAAAGCTATATGACTAGGCTATGACTTCAGAGAAATCAAGTCCTTTAACTTATATGGTTTATTTTGTATTTCTGTGTAAATCTCTACTGAAATACCTCTCTATATAAATATATGTTATTTTTAAGTATACCCTTTTAAACTGCAAATCTTACAGAGTGGATTTTAATGACTATCTTCCTCTAAGCTCTTGGCCTTCTTCAGGCCTGGCATGAAAACCTGCTTTAAAGACTTTTCAGTATCTAGCTCCTATTTATTTATTTATTTATTTATTTATTTATTTATTCATTTATGAGTACAAGCATCCTTCATGTAAAACCAATTTGCAAGCAGTCGTGCCCAAAACCACACAGCCCAAGGCTCCCAACATCCAGCTGGAGGGGCTTATATGTACAATCAAGTTGATCAAATAAGTGTCCAGTCTATATTGCTGTAGTTTTACCATTCATCTCAATCGCAGCCCTTATATTCTACCTTGCCCCCTCTTCTGCAGATTGTTCCCTCAGCTTAGAAAAGGGGCTCAGGTGGACGAGAAGCAGAATAGTCTACTTTGTCTGGAGATGTCATTTTGGACTCTGAGCAGTTCTGGCTGTTTCCTTTCATGGGCTGACAGTTTGTCGAGGAATAACCTTTCAATCCTACTAATGAAGCACAAGTGATTAGATATATAGGTATTTAAACAGTGCTAATTATTATGGTAGGTTATTTTGGTATAGACAGATGTTTGGATGGTGTGCTAATCCATGAATTATGTTTTTTTCTGTAAAAGACGACAAGGTCTTACTGTGACTTATAACATCTCCTAATCACTAGAGGATGTAAGCTTGTGGCAACATCCATGAGTTATTCTTCCAAGAAGAGAGCTAATAGCCAAATAGATTTGGGATATACAGACATATGGCTGCCATTGCTGCACAGTATTTCCAAGCAGGTGAGGTGTAGCTGATGTTGACGGAGGAGTCTTGCTTTACTCAAGGAGACCAACATTTGGTTTATTGGTTCAATGGCCCTTGGTAACACTCTCTGGTATTCCAGAGACCAACTGTACACTTGCAAGTGCGGTCTCAATACAAACTTCCCATGCTTACATCAGGTCTTCGACAGCAGGGCCTTACTGCCTCTCTTCTTGCAGGTATCCCAGTTTACAGGCAAGAAACCTTTACCTTTTGGGGGGGGGCTTGGATCCCCTGGCCAACATCTCCTTGGTAGAATAATCTATTGCTGATATCAGAGCTCTCCTGTATTAATATATTTTGCTTATGTGCACAGCTTAAAAAACTTTAGTATTATATTTGGTTCTGAATAGAGAATAATCCTTTTCACAGTTCCTATGTCTATTGGTCAATTAAAGAAAGCAGTTTTACCAGTTTTATAAGAGATTAACTCTATAAAAGTCAGCTCTAATTTACAGTTAGAGAATGACTTCTTTACCACCAGGTTTTTCTTTGTTCTATGAAAAAGAGGTAAGGAAGTCTCTCATATTAAAACTGTGAAACACCTAGAACGTAAGGTTCATTAGGACTCACTATAAACAGTTGTTACACATATGGTCCTCAGAGATGTTTGATGCCTGTAGCAGTCTGAAGCTTTTCTTCCTTTTAGTGTTAAGATGGGCCAACTTCTCTGCTGGTATTTCTTGGTACAACCTACATGATGGAAGGCTGTATCTTTTCTTTCTCAGCCATTAAGTTGGTAACGTTTTGACCTGTGGGAGCATATAAATCTTTTCCCATAGTTAGTTTTAAGATTAAATTGAAAGTTTTTGACAAAAAGGTTTAATATATAACTATATCCCCCTTTTCTATTTTAGGTTTTTATTTTTTTGACCCATGAGTCTCAAAAAGGCAGTTGTAGTACACACATACCCATAGGCAGGAATCAAGGTGTAAATTTCATTAAATTTATCCAAGCTGTTTTGGGTGACTGTATGTTGTTAATTTGGTAAGCAACTTAATTCCTTAAGTTAAATTATCCAACAGGTAAAAGAGAATGTTACAAGATGATACTGTATAACACAAAATTTATAGAGAACATTTGTATATGTTAATCCCAAAGTTATTGTTATATAGATTTTAAGTAAAATACCATGTAATTTTAAGTAAAATACCATGTAATTTTAAATTAAATATACATTAATAAAATATAGACACGTGTCCCTCTCCCATCCCTCCTACCCCTCCCGGTTCACCATTTCAGTCAGTTTTCTGATGCAGTCTTTCTGTTGTTGTTCTTTTAATATGCATACCTCTCCACAAGTAATATTTACAACTGGGTTATTGATGCTAGCATCCACAGATGAGGGATACCATTTGTTGTTTGTTTTTCTGGGACTGTGTTACTTCACTTAATATAATATCTTCTAGCTCCATCCATTTACCTGCAAAGTTCATGATGTTGTCTTTCTTTACTGCTGCATAGAACTCCATTGTGTACATGTACCACATTTTCTCTATCCACTCATCAGTTGAGGGGCATTTGGGTTGGTAGAACCAACACATTTTCTTATATCAATACCATTTCCTTAAAACTTGGGGTTTAAATTCTGGAATAGCAAAATACACACTTGAATCATGGGATCCCAGGGCTATGTGGGTCATGAATGGTGACCAGTCTAAACTCCTATCAGAATCTTTGCGTGACTTCCATAGGCAACAGAGAGCTATCAAAACCTCTCATCTGCCTTGTGTGCTGGCCAGGCTGTGAAAAGAAAAAGAGTTGATTGTGGTATAGGATTTGGCAGTGTTCATTTTGGTGAGTACATCTGTGGTTGTGTTACTTCCAGAACCTTTTCACTGGTGTTAAATTAGAGTGTGTGGCTTACTATAAGTGTGTGATAATTGGTGTTCCCTTGATGGTTCATGGATAAAGGCCTATTGCTACTCTATGGATGTGCTGCTTGCCTATGGGAACATTCTTCTCCAGGGATGCAGGATCAACCTGGTTGAAGTAATTCAATTAATCCTATTTTGTGTAACTGAAATGGAAAACTTCAAGGGACATCGAATTGCCACTGCCAAAATCCAAAAGCTTGATGCTAAGGAGCAGCTTAATTGTGGTGGCTATTTTACAAGTAATTATTTAGGCCAGGGATTCTTGTATTCTTTGGAAATCAATTTCTGTTCTTCTTACACCAAGGATTTGAGGTGGGTGAAATATTTTCTTTACACAATAGCCCCTTTCCTCAAAGAGCTGAATAAAAGATATTTATTTTTTAAATTAACATAAATTGAACTAAATTGTGTTTTGAACACTTTTCCAAAACTAGGTGGAATGTAGTAGGGCGAAGCTCTAGAATTGGAATCTGAGCATCTTGGGCTCCTCTCCCATCCTCCTGAACATGTGTGATCTTGGACAAGCCATTTTGGTTTTGCATTAAACAATTGGTACTGATAATAATAGGCACAACTTCCGTTTATTATTAATGTGTTAGCTCTGAATTGTTCCATTTCTTCACAAAGTTTGTTTAATGCATTTCCTTCTCTTTCTTTGTTTCTTTCTTTCTTTGAGTTTTTTTGTTTCTTTCTTTCTTTCATCTTTCTCTCCTTCCTTCTGTTATTCCCTCCCTCTCCCTATCTATCTATCTATCTGTCTATCTTTCTATCTACCTACTATTTACTATCTATCTACTACTACTATTATACATATTAAGCTATTCTACTTTTTATCTACTATTATCTATCATCTATCTATCTATCTATACATATCTCATTCTATCATATCTATCGGTTAGTCTTATAACTCATCTACCTCTATCTATCTATTATTATTTCATTTTTTTTTAATTTTTTAACTATCATGCTATATCATCTTATCTTCATCTATACTATCAATCATCCATCCTATATACTATGTGTGTATGTAAGGCAGCATGCCACAGCACATATGTGAATGTCAAGACAATGTTCAGGAGTTAGTTATTGCCTTCCACCTGACTGAGGCAGGATCCATCTTGTTTCTGCTTAGCTGTGTACTGCACTCTAGGTTAGCTGGCCCAGGAGCTTCTGGGAAAGTACCCCGACCTTATCTCCTATCTTTCCATAGGAGTGCTAGAGTACCGAACTCAGGTCATCAGGCTTATTCAAGTGCTTTTAACCTCTAAGCCATCTCACTGGATTCTCTTCTCTTCTCTTCTCTTCTCTTCTCTTCTCTTCGCTTCTTCTCTTCTCTTCTCTTACTCTTCTCTTCTCTTCTCTACTCTTCTCATCTTCTCTCTTCTCTCTCCTTCTTTCTCTCTTTCTCCGCGCTCTCCTTCTCTTCTCTCGTCTCCTCGTCTCTTCTCTCTTCTCTCCTTCTCTCTTCTCTCCTCCCTCCCCTCCCCTCCGCCTCCCACCTCCGCTCCCCTCATCCCTCCCTCCCTCCCCTCTCCTCTCCCCTCCCCTCCCCTCCCCTCTTCTTTTTCCCTCTCTTCCGTCCCTTTTTCTCCCTCCCCTCCTTTCTTTGCCTCTCCCCTTTCCTACCTTCTTATTCTCTTTTCTTTTTTCAGAACTAGGATTTGAGTTTAAGGCCTCATGCATGCTAAGCAAATACTCTACTACTAAGCTGTATCTCTAGTCCTCAGTCTGCTTTTTATTCCTTTTTCATTTTGAGACAAGGGCTTGCTAAATTGTCTAGGCAAGCTTTGAACTTACAACCCTCCAATCTCAGCCTCCTGAGCAGCTGGGGTATAGGTAGGCCTGTGCCACCAGGCCTGGCTGTTTTAAGGATGAGAAAAGGACAGGCTAAGGAAAGGAGCTGGGAATTGTCCATAGGAGCCCAAAATCCAAGTAAACACAGACAGGTTCCCATGGATTTTTCCATGATGCCGCAATGGCTCTAGGTAGACTGAGGAGATAGATGAGTCTGACTCTGTTCCTCCAGTTTCCTATGCTCCTGGAGAGATGGTCTATGAATAAGATGCTTCAGTAAAGGCACAGACATTCCACTGAGATGGCTGAGCTCCTGCCTCAGTTAGCTTTACATTTGACAGCTACATTATAGCTCAATTCTTACTCATAGAACTAAGAACTAAAAGTTTGCCAAAGAAACAATGTGTACTGGTGGGAATGTGGGAAAATGAGCCACAATACGTGATGGCAGGAAAGTAAATTAGTGAGGTGACATAGCAATCAGCAAGGAAGTTTCTCGAAACGCTGACCTAGAACCATCATGTGATCTGTCTATACTACTCCAAGTTACGTACACAAAGGATTCCAAGTTTACCAAAGAGACACCTGCACATCATTTTATTTTGGTAATATTCACAGTATCCTAGTTATATAACCAAAGTAAATGTCGATCAAGAGACAAATGGAGGGAAATGTGGTAAATATACATAATGTAGTTTTATTTAGCCTCAAAGAAGAATGCATTTGTAAGAAAATGTGAGGCTTACAAAAATCATCTGTAAGAAAACAAATTGTACTGGAGAGTGTCCTGTGAAATGAAATAAGACAAATAGATGAATTCAGTATAGTTTTCCTCATTCGCACAGTATAATTTTTTTTTTTTTTTTGTCTTTTTGAGACAGGATCTCTTTTGTAGCCCCAGCTGTCCTGGAACTCACTCTGTAGATCAGGCTGGCCTTGAACTCACAAAGATCCGCCTGCCTCCGCCTCCCAAGTGCTAGGATTAAAAGCGTGCGCCACCATGCCCGGCCTCTTCCAAACTTTTTTTAAAGTTGTCAGCAGACCTCATTTGTTCATGACCTGCAGGAGCTTAAGGTCTTGGCTGCATGTTGGCTGAAGACCACTGCAGGTCCTAGAACTCACCTGTACTTCCCTATCATGAGACCATTTTGGTGCAGTTCACAATATAGAACCTCGCTTCTTCAAATTCAGCAGGAGTGCTAGACTGGGTCTGCTGATGTGATGGATAGAATCTGGCATAAGCAACAGAACCCCAGGACTGACATCTCATTCCCTTTAGTGTATTCTGTGGGTTAGAGGCAAGCCACAGTTCCTGTGTACATTCAAAGGGACCCCCAAAGTGGAACTGGGCTTTTCTGTGGAAGCTGTGGCAATCCTTCTCTTTTTAGTAAAGTATGGTCTTCCTGTTGGGAAAGTTTAACCATTCCTGAATCTTCAAAGGAGAACAGTAATGGGGGAGGTGTTTATACGGACCAAGTCAGTTTGGGTCATCGGTGTTGAAGTCAGATCATATTGCATGGAGCTGACATTTGAGAAATTACTTATTCTTTCTGAGTCCTCTTAATTGTGAAGTTGGGCTAATAACTTTTTATCTTTGAAGGTTGTAATGACATGAGAGATCACAAACATTTACTTGTAAATGGTAACAACATGTACTTACTAGTCACCTTCTGGATCCTCACATCAGCTTCTAAGGGATGGCATGGTGCCAGTTTCTTTTCTAGGAATTCATCTGCTCCTGCCCCACAAAAATAAAAATGCAAAAACTTTCTGGCATGATGAAAAAATAATGCAACGATTTGCACATTTTGGATGCTTAAAAATCAACCAGGGCCATTGTGAAGAGTCTTCCAAACATTTTTTAAAAGGACTGGCATGTCATCATTTTCCGGGAGTTTTCATCTCTTTTTCATTCCACCTTACAATCTTCCTTCTGGACCAGTTAGTGAAAAAATGAAGTTTAAAAAAGCAGTAGTAAAAGAAAGCCTTAAGAAAACACTCCCATGCCCCATAATCACCCAGAAGTTTCTGAAATGGTCACTTCCTGCCTAATTCTGGCCTTGCACTCTTATTCAGGTTGCCTAGTCTGGGAACCTTTGGTTAAGAAAGCTGGGCAATAATGATATGATATCTTGTGTAAACATATGCTCACATTTAAAAGGATTCTTATGATTACCAGAATATTTATAATTTTCATCTCGAGGATTGGCTGAATTGGAAGGTTTAGTCTTTGATGGTTCCAAATCTCAACATGTTTCTAACAAATGGTAGATGGACTTGCCTTTAGCCGTCACTTTCCATGCTTACAAAATTAAATACTTTAGCTCAATTTTGATTATGAGAGTTTTCTATATACCTTTTGGGGTTCCGATTAATAGTGCTCAGAATATTTAAAAACAACCTCTATTGTAATTTTGAGTATAATACAAAGTAGCTTTTCACTATATTTGACTCACTGTTACACCCAAATTATCCATTTTTGAGGAAGCCATCTCCTTGGCTACTCAAATACCATACAATCCAAGTTTACTGGCCTCGGTTCCCTATACATGAATCATTCCCAGTGCCAGGCCAGCTGTTCAATTGTGGACTTCACTTCTTTAGGAGACTCTTAATAATGCACTCACTAAGTCAAGAGGACTCTTTCACCCCCAGCAAGCACTGTAGTTTTAAAATGAACCTCTTAATAAAGATTTGCAGCTAGAAACCATCTTTTTTTCCAGAAGCTTCTCTAAGAGCTTATTCTGTGTCAGGCACTCTGCTTGGTGTTGGAGTTATAAGGAGAAACACAAGCATGATAGTACTGGCCACAAGTTTCCTGAGGGCAATGACCATGTTCTACCCATCCTCGAATAGTGTTACAAGCCCTGAAAACATTCCAGAAACTATGGAAAAATGGGTATTAATATACAATAGTTAACAAAATGCTCTGGAGCCAGATGCTTTTATCGATGAGTTATTTCAGAATTTAAAGTCCCAGATACAGGTGCTGGAGAGATGGCTCAGTGGTTATGAGTGTGTGCTGTTCTTACAAAGGACCCCATGTTAGGTTCCCAACATCAAATTAGGCAGCTCATCTGGAAGACATTATGTTAAGTGAAGTAACACAGTCCCAGAAAAACAAACGACAAATGGTGTCCCTCATATGTGGATGCTAGTACCAACAACCCAGATATAAATATTTCCCATGGAGAGGGATGCATAGTAAAAGAACAACAGAAAGACTGCATCAGAAAATGGACTGAAATGGTGAATTGGAAAGGGGGGATGGGTGGGAGAGGGACACGGGTGTATATTCGATTAAGGCATATTTAATTGACGTGAGCTCAGCAAGTACCCAGTTTCGCCTAGACACTGTCTACAGGACACATGGTGTTTTAGGACTTAGTAAAAGTAAACATGTGTATATTAAACAACATTGGTTTACAGAATCTGATAAAAATGGTAATGCATCTGAATTAAATGGAGATATAATTCGCTGTTGCCCACATTTGCTTTACATAAAATCTGTAGAGCAAGAACTTTGGGATTGACACATACAAATGTTCTCTATAATTTCTCTGTTGTACAGTATCACCTTGTAGCATTCTCTTTAAGATGATTTAACGTAAAAATTAAGTTTGCTTCCCAAGTTAATCATATATAGTCACCCAAAACAACATGGGTGAATTTGATGAAATCTGTGCCTTGACTCCACCCTATATCTATTTATAATTATAACTGTACACATAGTTATTTTTGTCATTATTTAAAAAAATGAAAAAAAAGGGGGGGGCATACAGAAAGACAGAAACCTTTTCATCAAAACCATTGCAATTCAATCTTAAAAACTAACTTGGGAAAAGATTTGTTATGTTCCAACAGAGCAAAATCAACCAACTTAAGGCTGAGAAGAAATAGATACAGGTTTTGCATTGAGTCGATGTACCAAAAAGTGGCAATGGAAAGACTGACCCCGTCTGAACCTTCAAAGGAAGAAAAGCCTCAGATTGCCATAAACATCGACCCCTCTGTGATCCTACATGTAAAACTACGTTTATCAATGAGTCCTAATGACTTACCTTCTAGGCTGCCACAAAGGTTCTGATATGAGAGACTTTCTTGCCTTCCCACCATAGAACAAGGAGAAATATGACGATGAAATGAGGTCTTATTCCCCCCAATGTAACTTGGAGACAACTATTGTGAGTAATCTCTTATAAAACCGGTAAAACGCTTTCTTTAATTGACTACTAGACAATGGGAACTGTGGAAGGGATTACTCTCTGTTCAGACAAAAATATAATACTAAAGTCCTAGGGCTATACACTCAAGCGAAAATATATTCACATATAAACTATGTGAGCTGACACAGCAATTGGATGTATCTCCAAGGAGATGTTGGCCAGGGGATCCAAGCGCCCACAAAAGGTAGGGGCTCCTTCGCCTAGGTTGGGATACCTACCTACAGGAGGAGAGGCAATAAGACCCTGCTGCCGAAGACCTGACGTTAACATGGGAGGGATGTATTGAGACCACACATGCAAGTGTACAGATGGCCTCTGGATGCCAGAGATGTTACCCAAGGCCACTAAACCAATAAAGCAAATATGGGTCTCCCTGAGTCAAGCAAGACTCCAGTCAGCACCAGCTACACCTCACCTGCCTGGAAATACTGTGCAGCAGAGGCAGCCATGTGCTCTGTATATCCCAAATCTAATTGGCATTGGCTCTCCCCTTGGAGAAATAACCCATGGCTGATGCCACAAGCTTACATCCTCTACAGGTTAGGAGATTGTTATAAGCCACAGTAAGACCCTGTCATATTTAACAGGGGGGAAAATTGTAATTCATGGATTACATATCCAAACATCTGTGTCTATGCCAAAGTAACCTACCATAACTATTAGTGCAGCTTAAATACCTATATATATATTGCTTGTTCTTCATTAGTAGGATCGAAAGGTTATTCCTGGACAAACTGTTCCAGCCCATGAAAGGAAACAGCCGAACTGACCAGAGTCCAAGTCAACAGCTCCAGAGAGAGTGGACTGTTTTACCTCTCATCCACCTGTGCCCCTTTTCTAAGCCTAGGGAACAACCTGCGGAAGAGGGGCGTGGTAGAAATGTAAGGGCTGGCTGGATTGGGGTGAATGGTGAAACTACAGCAATGTAGTCTGGACACTCATTTGATCAACTTGATTGAAAACAACCTGTCACCCCCCACTGGATGGTGGATGGTGGGGCTGTGGGTTTGGGCACAACAGCCTACAGATCGTGGTTTTGCATGAAGGATGCTTGTACTCATGGATTATCACTTATAGCTAAAAATGAAAAAAAAAAACTGAGAGAGAAGATGAGGACAGTTATGCAGAATGCATGATTTGGGATGGGGTGGGGGTGGGGGTGGGGGGGGGGAGGGAAAGGGAAATAAGCCTGAACTGAATTGGAAAAAATGTATGAAATGCACAAAGCATCAATAAAAACTAATTTAATTAGAAAAAAACAAACAAACAAACAAAAAAAAACAAATTAGGCAGCTCATAATTGCCTGTGACCCCAGCTCCAGGGGAACCAACATCCTTTTCTGCTCTCTGCAGGCAAACTACACTCACATTCACACACCCCAAGACAGAGACATATGCAGAGATATAAAGAAAAATAGAAATAAATCTTTAGAAAGCTCAGATACATAAATTATTTATTTATTATTTTTATTTTAGTGTGCATGAGTATATTGCCTATGCCCATTACACCTGTGTTGTAAAGTGCATGGGGTGGTCAGAAGGGGGTGTGGGAGCTCCTGGAACTAGAGTTGTAGATGGTTGTTAGCCACCATGTGGGTGAAGGGGAATCAAACCCTGGTCCTCTGGAAGAGCAGCCAGTGATCTTAACCACTGAGCCATCTCTTCAGCCCATAAATTATTTTTATAACACACAACATAAAGAAATTCTTCATGTAGAAAACACTTATCATCATTCTTCTGGGATCCTTTTCCTCCTTATGGATTCTCACAGTAGAGGGGGATCATGTTCTATAGAATAATGAGCTGCCAATCTATGTAATTGCTTACCTTGGACCTTGTGTGAGTTGCCATTCTAGAAATGTTTTTAAAACAAATTAATTTTTTCATATAAGATCTCCTGATGCAGCCCAGCTGGTCTGAAGTTCAGCATGTAGTCCAAACTAGCCTTGACTTTGGAGTCCTTCGGCCTCTACATCCTACGTGCAGAGATTATAGGTATCTAAGTACCACGCCCCGCTCCCAAGGATTTTATTCACATGAATGAAAGAGGCAAAGAAGCAGGAGAAATTTAGAATGATTATTCTGGAGTAATGGAGGTGGTGTGTGGGTCCATCGATGCCAGCTTTGTCTTGGGACATTTGTCCTCTCCTAGTGTCTAGGCTTGGTCTTCCAGCTAATTTATTATTCCTATTGGCTATCCATGATGTTTCCAAAGAAAGCATTCTTTGATTATGTTTGGTGTTGGAGTTCTATTTGATAACACCTCTCAAATACAATCATATCCTACACCTTATTCTTCAAATGTTCTTCTTGCACCATAGATTTGAATTCACTTTCATTTATGGAATATTTCTTTCATTTCCAGCCAAGAACTCTGCTGGATGGCTTTAGTTGTCAACCTGACATGCCCAGATTGAGGGAACCTCAATTGGACAATTGCCTCCATTGGACTGGCCTGTGGCCAAGTCTATGGGGCATCTTCTTGATTGTTGAGTGATGTGGGAGGGCCCAGCCCACTGTGGGTGGAGCCTGTGGGCAGGTTGTTCTGTACTGTATAAGAAAACAGGCTGAGCATGAGTCAGGAGAGTAAGCCAGTAAGTAGCATTCCTCCATGGCCTGTGCTTGGGCTCCTGCCTTCAGGTTCCTGCCCTGAGTTCCTACCTTGGGCGCCCTCAGTGATGGATGAACTGTTGCGTGGGAGATGTTAAGCCAAATAAACCATTTCTCCCGAAGCTGGTACTTGCAAGTGTTTTGTCCCAGTGGTTGAAAGCAAACTAGACCAAGCTCTAACTGGTGTAAAAATTATCAGAGGAAAGGATTCTAAGTGATTTATCCACCCCAAAGTAAGGATACATGTATGCATATGTAAGGATGCATGCCTCTGCATGTACACATGCAACTGTGGATTGGATATCCACTGTAACTGGGAATGAAGGTGGTAAAAGTCCAGAGAGTAGTCAAAGAAAAGGTCAGTGTACTTATAAAACAGCAGCTTGTTTTTTTTACCTGTGGCTACCTAGAATGAAGTACCCAATGGAGACTAGGAGATCACGTGCCCTTCACCATAGTCAGGCATGCAAAGGATTGCAAAGGTGATCACAGAGAGAGAATGGCAATGAACAATTCAGACAAAAGACTCATTCAAATGTTTTGGCTCAGTGAATGAATGAACCAAAACTCAGCATATTAAGTACTTTTTCCTTTTGCTAGTTCAGAGTATTGTTTAATAAGGTGCAATGGCAATCGAATAACTACACCTAGTAAGTTTACTGAGTGAGTTTACTCACTCCCCAGGAAGAGTGAGACCCTAAGGTGTGGAACGGAGATCCCACTCTGTTGCTCATAGTCGGCCAGACAACCTTACTCTCTTGCATGTTCAATGATCATTACTAGCTGTTACCTAGTGATACTGTATTCTGCTCACCTGAGGGAATTGCTTTGCCTGGCAAGGTAGCTTTTTACATCATTTTTTTATTACTAACCAAAAAGCTAGAATCCCAAATATCTCAGGAGTGACCCAGAAGAAGACTTTAATACCAAACAAATTGTACAATATGGTTGTGAGCCTTAGCCTTTAAAAATTTTTTTTATTTACTTCTTTTAAAATTTATTTATTTTATTTATTTTTTTATTTTTTGTCTTTTCGAGACAGGGTCTCCCTGTAGCCCCAGCTGTCCTGGAATTCACTCTGTAGAACAGGCTGGCCTTGAACTCACAAAGATCTGCCTGCCTCTGCCTCTCAAGTGCTAGGATTAAAGGCGTGTGCCACCACGCCCGGCTTTATTTACTTTTTTATGTGTATGAATGTACTGTCTGCATGTAGGTTTGTGCACCCGTGTCGTGCAAAGCCGAGGTCAGAAGAGGGCGTCGGATTCCCCTGGAACTGGAGTTAAAGACAGTTCTCAAATTCCATGTGGGTGCTGGGGATTGAATCCGGGTCCTCTGCAAGAGCAGTTGGTGCTCTTAACCACTAGGCCATCTCTCCAGCCCCAAGTCTTAGCCTTGAATATCTGGGACAGCTCTCCAGCCCACAAAGTGTCCAGTTTACTAATTGATATTGGCAAGACTCAGACAGATATGTGTAAGAATGCCTGTGTGAGCACTCAAATAAAGGAGAAGAGAACTTTAGATTGGCTGAAAGCTTTTGTATGTCTGTTTCTGTGACATTCTGGATTCCATGAGCCATATTTTAGCAGATGAGTGAGTGCTAGTGGGTTGGTTGACTGAAGCCAGGATATTACTTTAAAGCTTTACCTTATTTATAGTAAATTAAGTTTAAGTACAAACTTTCTTTTATTTACTACAAACAACAGTGTCCCTTACCACCCGTTTTTTTTAATACATAGAGGATACCATTAGCATCTACTCATGGTAAAACCAGTATGAAAGGATTCAAAGAGGTGAGGAGACTCATTTATGGCACTTAACAACCAAAGGGAGCAAGATCAGAGATCATCAGCATTCTCAGGATCTGCGGAGCCCTTTGGTTAGTGGCTAGGATCACAATGGAAGGCAGGATATTGAAGTTCTTGACTTAGTGGCTAAAAGAAGAAAACCCCACTGTAATCTGGTGAACTGTGGAGTGGTATGGCCTACTGAAGAGACTATTGCCTCTAACCAAATTCCCAGGCCTAAAGAAGGTTGAGGAGTGCCTGACCTATAGGATGTCTGTGTACATTCAAAACACAGTCCTGCGAAATGTCACAGCAACCCACTGACACCCTATCCTATCTAATTCATCTAAGGATTCTCCCAGAGCTTACAAGGTAACTGTGTACTAGGGAATGAAAACTGTCCAGATTATTCCAGGATTATTAAACAAGTACTCTTTACACACATTAATTTTTGGAACCCCAAGATGCTATCATGTTCAGCTAGTCAGAATGGATATTTATTGGGTTGCTATTGTTTCAAGTCAGCCTCATGTAGAGCTGAGTGAGGCTCTGATCCAGTTCTTTTTTTAAAAATTTAAAAAATTTATTCTTGTATGTGTATAAATGTACTGTTTGCATGTAGGTTTGTGCACCTGTGTTGTGCAAAGCCGAGGTCAGAAGAGGGCATCAGATTCCCCTGGAACTGGAGTTAAAGATGGTTCTCAACCACCATGTGGGTGCTGGGGATCGAACCTGGGTCCTCTGCAAGAGCAGTCGGCGCTCTTAACCACTAGACCATCTCTCCATCCCTCTGATCCAGTTCTTCACCCATAGATGTTTTCTATTTTCTGACAATCGTTGGGCTGCACAACCTCAGAAACAAGAATTTGTGCTTGGGGTCTATGACTCTTGGCAGAGGAGTAGCATGGTAGAAAAGGCCAAATTAAAGCTCCTGAAATTTTACCTTTTTGTGAAGAAAATAGATTCAATACAGCATTCCATCTCTGGTGAATTTCCAGTGATTAGGGCTTCTGTGAAAGAAGTCAACAATGCGAGATGATTCTTATATTATTTGAATTCTCCAGTATGGACTTAAAGGTTTTTGGAGCAGCATAATACTGATGCTATACAAAAGAAAACTAGAGACTATTCTCAGAATAAATTTGATGCAAAAGATACAATGGAAGCTTACAACACAGTAGTACATAAAAAAAATCATTCATCATTGCTAACTATGGTTTATTCTGGGAATATGAAGATTATTCCTATATTCCAAAATGGAAGGAAATTGATTGTATAGAACACAAGGATTCTAGGTAATATGACAAGAACTAAAAGATAAAATTAGTAGATAGTGAAATGCATTTAATAATAGGCTATTCCAGATTTTATAAACTAATTCCTAAGGAAACAAGAGTAGGATTCTTTTCAAGATGCTAAAAATGAACTATCAAAAATATGGTGATAATACTGAAATGCTAGGCTCATTGCCAACATAATCAGGAACAAGTTATTATATAACTTTTTATTTTTCTGAAAGTTCTGGGCCACAAAAATAAGACATCAAACAGAAATGAGAGACATGACAATTGCAAAGGAAGAAACAAAGCTGTAACTATTTGGATATGATTATCTTCTTAGAAAGCCCAAGAATACAAACTGCAAATCTCTTAGAACTTATGAATTCAGTAAACTATTCATAGATGAAATAAAATATAAGTACTAATAGACTTTATGTAATAGGATATTGAATGATGTGATAGAGGCAGAACCTAACTAAAATATGCTAATAAAAAACTAACAATTTGAGCTGGACACGGTAGAGCATGCTTTTAATCTCAGCACTTGGGAGGCAGAGGCAGGCAGAGCTCTGTGAGTTCAAAGCCATCTTGGTCTACATAGTGAGTTCCAGGTCAGCTGGGGCCACAAAGCGACCCTGTCTCAAAAAGAACAACAATAACAACAACAAAAACAATTTGCAGCATGAAAGAAGTATTTAATAATTATACAGCATAATAAGAATCTTTGGTGTACTAAAATGATACAATTTATTATTATTATTACTATTATTATTATTTATTTTTTTTTTAGTCTTTTTTGAGACAAGGTTTCCCTTTAGTCCCAGTTGACCTGGAGCTTGCTATGTAGACCAGGCTGGCCTTGAACTCACAGAGATCTGCCTGCCTCTGCCTCCGGAGTGCTAGGATTAAAGGCATGTACCACCATGCCCAGCAAGTTTTTACATTTTTAAATGAGATGAGGGACTTGCATGTGCTTAGTTCTTCTTGGCCTTGGCCAGCATGAGACGAGAGCTGGGCCTGGTGTTACATGGACCATCCTCGCTGTGGCAGTACCCATGTCTTTGCATAACTAGTGGACAGTGTCATATGAATCTGTGGGCAGAATAGGTAACTGCACTCAGGATCTTGGGTTTGGTTTGCTTTTTGAAAACATGAAGTCAGAGTGGCTTGATAGTGAGATAGAAAAACATTTGGTAAGCTTCCACTTGGGAATGGCCGCTTCCAGTCAGTACGCCACCCAAGGTCAGGCAGTTGACTATTGCTGCCACTCAAGGGAACCGAGAGAGACTTGGGAAATATGGCTGGCATTATGGGGATGTTACTTCTGTAGTGTATTAGTCAGCTTTGTATTACTACAGTGGAATACAAGAGGCTTGCCATGCATGGTGATGTGCGCCTTTGATCCCAGCTGTGGGAGGAGGAGGCAGGTGGATCCTTGAGAGATCGAGGCCCGCCTGCACCATCCATGGCAGGCTCTTACTAGCCTGACCCTGTCAGAAAAAAAAGAAGAAAAAAGAAAAAAGAGGCTTTCAGCTTCTAATCTTTTTGGAGTTTCAGAATCCAAGATCAGGTGTCTGTCTGGTCTCTGGATGTGTGTGGTGAGGGGTGGCATATTGTAATGTGAACATGGGTGGGGGCAAGTGATTGCATCTTAGCAGCAGAGGAAGTCTGAGTTCCTACCGTCTTCTCTCCAAGCCACACCTCAATGATGCAAGAATCTCCCACCAGGTCTTAAAGTTTCTATGTCACTTCTCAGTACCTCCCCCCTGTTGAATAAGCCTTCAATCATAATGAGCCCCTAGGGGCTACAAACCATAATCAAACCGGCCGGTCTGCACATATAGATGCACATTTAAAAGGCCTCCATTCTCAGAGTAATGTTTTGCTGTTGCCATCTTGAGAACCTTAATATTTTGACAAGAGGCTCATAATTTTCATTAAAAAATTTTTTTTATTAATTTTATTTAGTTCTGTATGTGTATGAATGTACTGCCTGCATGCAAGTCTGTGCACCTGTGTCGTGCAACGCCACGGAGGTCAGAAGAGGGTCTCGGATTCCCCTGGAGCTGGAGTTCTCCTGGAATTGGAGTTTCAGACGGCTCTCTGCCGCCATGTGGGTGCTGGGGATCGAACCTGGGTCCTCTGTAAGAGCAGTCGGTGCTCTTAACCGCTAGGCCATCTCTCCAGCCCATCATCCCTCATTTTTTACTTAATCGTTAGGTAGCGTATCGAGTCCTGTGTGCTACGGTAGATCCTAAGGTATGAGATGTCAGAGAGTTCATCTGTCTTCAAGCACAGCTGATTAGGATGAATTCAGTTTCAAGAAAAACTCTCCCTTTGGAAGCCTTTATTCCTCTTCTCTCCTACACTGAGAGAAATCTGACAACTTTACGGATGCCTATTCTGTGTCAGATTCTGACTTAAGAGTACAGAGAGATGCAACCAATCCCTGTCATCCAGGTACAATCAGGTTGCATGTAGTATGTGACAGGAACACAGTAAGGTGATATGTGCTCTAAGGACAGGATGAAGCAGTAAAGAAACAACTGCTTTTCATGGAAATGTGATGTGCGTTCTGGTCATTGGGAAAGTGCAGCACCCAACTGTGGAAAAGGTGGGGAGGGTGACCCATTCAAGGAAGAATGTTGGAGGAGAACAGAGTATGCTTCAGGAGCAGAGGGCACTTACCTGACTACAAACAAGGAGGATAGCTTATAATGAGACTGAAGATGCTTGCACACAGCCAAAGAAATTAGTTTACCCAATAGAAAATGAGGATGAAGTAAAAGATTTTCTTTGTAAAAATCATGGTCAAAAATAGTTGAAGCATACAGCAAATTTGGAAAAACTGGATATAAACAGCTATATATACACCATCCAGAGTCCATCACTAACTTTTTAGCATAATTTGAAAAGTCATACAACTCTGAAGTTTCTCATCAAAGAAACAGGATCAGAATATAAAAGATGGACTGGGGGTGGCAGCTGGTTAGGAGCCATTTCAATATTATGTATAACGGGAAAAATCAAAAGTGAAAAGATGTTCTCTTGACTCAAAATACTTGTACTTCACATTGTTTTCTTCTCAAGTTCAGTGTGGAATTTGATTTTTTTATTAATTTTTATTTATTTCTGTATGTGTATGAATGTACTGTCTGCATGCAGGTCTGTGCACCCGTGTCGTGCAATGCTGCGGAGGTCAGAAGAGGGCGTCGGATTCCTCTGGAGCTGGAGTTCTCCTGGAATTGGAGTTACAGACGGTTCTTAGCCGCCATGTGGGTGCTGGGGATCGAACCCGGGTCCTCTGCAAGAGCAGTCGGTGCTCTTAACCGCTAGGCTATCTCTCCAGCCCCCTTCTCAAGCTTTTATAGATATTGCTTTATCTTCTTCTCATATCTGGCATAACAGAATGACACTTTGAGGCATGTCTAAATTTTATGTCTTTCAAGATAACTATTTTTCCTCCTGGATATTTTTGAGATTACTTTCCTCTAATACATAATTCACAAAACTGTAGATTTCTGGGTTGACTTGAAACATTTTTTTTCCCTGGATCAAATATTTTTTCAAAAAGTGGAAAAAAGGGGCAGGGAGGGCCTGGAGAGATGGCTCAGTGGTTAAGAGCAATGGCTGCTCTTGCAGAGGATCCAGGTTTGAGTCCCAGCACTCACATGGTGGTTAACAACCATCCATAATTCCAATTCTAAGAGAATCTGATGCCCTCTTCTGATCTCCACAGGCATTGTACAATGCAGGTGCACTTACATGCATGCAAGCAATATACTCACACACATAAAATAAAATTAAGAAATAAAAAAAAGCTCTTGCAAAGATCCAGGTTTGGTTCCCAGCACCAACATGACAGCTAACAACCATCTGTAACTCCAGTTCTAGGGGTCTAATGTCCTCTTCTGACCTCTGTGGTCATTATGTACGTGGGTGTACTTACATGCAGGTAAAACACTCATATACATAAAATAAAAATAAATAAATCTGAAAATATTTTTTTGTATAAGAAAAAGGCCTTTTTAGCTTTGGTAAATTTCCTTTGCTAATGGCTTTGATTATTTTTCTTTACTCAAGGTTTTTGGAGGGTCAAAGGAAACAGAATTTTTCCAAATAGTTGAGAAGTTACTCATATGAACTCACAGCTATAGTGACAGTAAGCTCCAGCCAGAAGTGGGAATTGGGTAAGAAAATACAATTGAATCTGAGGAAGTATTGGTACCTGTTGGCTACTGGTAAAGGGAGAGTAGGTTTCCTTAAAGACATGATGCTAGATGGGTTAACCAGGCTTCAGCAGATGGACTCATACCAAAGGGCATTTGACTCAGTAGGCCTTAATATATATGAGAGAATACATCCATGGAAGGCATTCAGAGAGGTACAAACAGGGAAGGGGTCTAAATATGATCCAAACAATTGCATGAAATTCTCAAAAATTCAATAAAGAAAAAAATTTTAAAAAGAAACTAACTAAAAAATCTGACAGTATAAAATTGAGGTTAGATGAGAACACATTGTACAAAATTCTCGAAGACTCAGTAAAGTACTTAATGAAATAGATGTGGCTCAGTAGCGGAAAGCTTGCCCACAGACACAAGACTGGTTTGATTCCCGGAACAAAACCAACCAAAGCCCCCAATCAGTCAGCAAACAACAACAAACATACCCACAGAAACATTTCTGGAATCATCTATTATTCTTTTTTTTATTGATTCTCTGAGAGTTTCATACACTGCGTTTTGACTGTATTCAGAGCCCATTTCCTTTCAAATCCCCCACCTCACTTCATGTTCTCTTTTTTTTTTTTTAAGGCCTATTGAGTTGAATTTGTTTGCTCCAAGTAGTCTGGATGTAGGTCTATCTCCTGGAACGTGGTCAGTCTTACCAGCATTTTCATTAAGGATGAAAACGGACACTCCCTCTCCCTGCATCTATCCTTTGCTAACAGTTCCTCAGCTCGGGGTGGGGCTGTACTCGTCTCCCCACCTCCATGCTGGGACTTTGCTTGGGCTTGTGCATATTGTTACAAGGGCTGGGAGTTTGTATGTGTAATTGCCCTGTTTTGTGTAAAAAACTTGGCTTCCTTGAATTCAGTCACCTCCTTGGGCTCTTACAACCGTTCTCATTTATCATTCTCTTAAAACTTTAAAAAAAATTTATTTATTTTTTATGTGTATGAATGTGCTGTCTGCATGTAGGTTTGTGCACCTGTGTCACACAATGCCGCAGAGGTCAGAATTGGGTGTCGGATTCCCCTGGAACTGGAGTCAAAGATGGTTCTCAGCTTCAATATGGGTGCTGGGAATCGAACTTGGGTTCTCTGCAAGAGCAGTTGGTGCTCTTAACCACTAGGCCAGATCTCCAGCCCCTCATTTATTATTCTTAAACTGTATAAATATTTTCTTCATCTTTTACAATTGACTTAAGAATTTGCAGTTCTTGTACATGCTTTTAATCCTAGTAGACAGAGGCAGGTGGATCTCTGTGAATTTAAGTCCAGCCTGGCCTACAATGTGAGTTCCAGGACATCTGGGGCTGCAGGGAGACCTTGTCTCAAAAAGACAAAAAAAATTGCAGCTCTTGAGTTCTTAAGAATCCTGTTTGCATTTGTTTGCATTAGTTGCTCTCACAATGCCAATTCTTTTACTTTTGTTATTGTTTTCTAATCTCATCTGGTCAACTTTATTCTCAGTTAACTTTCTTGTACTTCATCTTAGAATCCATTTTCTTCTCTTTTCCGTCCTTTCTTTTGTTCTTTTTTGATAAATATTATTTTTGTTTTATAGAAGCTATGAATTCCATTGAAATTAATTGTAATGCACTGAAATTCCCTTCTGGTCTACATAAGGTTCCTTTTCAAATGTATCATACCTCTTCTGAGTTTATGTTTTCCTTTAGATGAAATTTTAGTCCATATACTATTAGTTCATTTTTTATTCTTCTGCAAATTAAGGTATTCTTTGTAGACATGTATTTCCATAGGCAAAGTTCATGGAATGCATGTTTTGTGTTCCTGGGTATTGACAAAACCATTTTTCATATCTGTGATTAGGAGTTTGCTATTTTGGTCTAAAGATCAATGGATGCTCCGTTTACTGACTTCTAATGACACAGGCTAAAGTAAGATCATCTTCTGTACAACATTTGGTTCTCTGATTCTCTTAGTCAATAGAGATATAAAGAATGATTATAAAGACTAGAGAGATAGCTCAGTAGTTAAGAACACTGGCTGCTCTTGTAGATGACCCAGGTTCCATTCCCAGCACTCACATGACAGCTAACAACCATCTGTAAGTCCAATTCCAGGGGAACCTAATACCTTCTTCTGACCTCCATGGGCATTACACAACATGGTGCACTTACATACATGTAGGCAATACACATAAAAATAATAAAAAAGAATTTATTACAGCATTGTATTAATTTTTCACTGCTCTGACAAATACCTGTAACTTGAAGGGAGGAAGCTTTTATTTTGGTTCACAGTTGAGGGTACAGTCCATCATGGCAGGGAAGGCCTGGAAGGAGGAGAACGAGGTGGCTGGTCACATTGCATATGCAGTCAGGAAGCAGAGAGAAGAGTGCTGGTGATCTATTTGCTTTCTCTCTTTTATTCAGTCCAGGGCCTAAGGCCATTGAATTGTGGTGCTCACTTTCGGGGCTGGTCTTCCCACCACAATTAAGCCCTTCTAGAAATATCTTCACTAATATATCCAGAGTTTTGTCTGCTAGGTGAATCTAACCCCTGTCAAGTTGATCATGACAGTCAGTCATCACAAGCATGTAATGTCTGTAGTCACCTCATAAACCTGTCTCTTCCTAAGATGTAATATATTTTCCAAACAACCCATGAGGAAAACTAGAGTTGGTCACATGTTTTACTGCACTGCCCAGCTTATGTTCCTAATGAACTTGATGAATAGGACATTAATTATACCATATATATCTTTAGCTAGGTCCTAGCATTCATGATTTCTGGGTATTTGCTAGGTCTCCTTGCTCTAACACTCTAGAGGTTTGTTTTAGAATCAGATAATAGATGCTCAGTGGGAAGTACTCCTAGTTCTCTGACTTCTATACATGGATATTCCTCCACAGTCGTAAAACTGATGCTTGCCTCATCTACCTTTAAGGTTTCTCAATCTTAACTGTGCTAGAAAATTTCCGAGCATGTGCATTCTTGCTTATGGACAAAGTTGTGTTTGAGTAGGCATCAGATATGACTCAGGGATGAGTCTTATGTGCTTGGTGTTTGGGTGGGACAGTGAACATAGAGAACTCGGGGCACAGAGGCCAGAAGATAGGGAGAGGAGAACTAATGAAGCCTATGTGATCTGAATCTTGGAGTGCATGGTGTTCATTTCTATATGAGAACAAAGAAGACGTTAAGAGGAACAATGACACTAGGCAGATTTCTTTTGAAGGCGTCGTAAGTCTAGTTGTTCTTCTAATTGTGTTCATAAGGAACTTAAAAAGATAGAAGATTGTGTTAATATTGTCGCTAAAATATTTTCATAACTATTTTCTAGAGGACAAAGTACAAATTTTGTAGCTTCTTACTTATAGGTATTTTCAACTTAGGCCACTCATCATTTCTCTGTATACATTTGTTAAACATCAGTCACTGGACATTCTTATATAACATGTGTACATTTGGCATTTCTCTCCTCTAACAGGTAAACCTCTATCCATCCTAAATCAACAAATAATGACGCCAATGACATTATTTGAACAAAATCTGACATTTCTCTCACTGAGAATTAATTGTTCCTCTCTTTCCATAAGAGGACTCAATTACAATTGCACGTGGATTTTTTTCTCCAATAAATTGAGTATAATTGGAGTACTATTTTGAATGTATGTACTGTGGAGGATAATAACTGACTCATTCAATCAACAGACATATTCAGCATCCACCATATGGTAAATATTACACTAAACCCTTGGGGCATTTGAATCGGTAAGACGGTCAAGGTTGCTGACTTCATAAAGTTCACAGATCAGTGACAAGATCATACATGGCAAATAAACAAATAATTTCAAGTAATGACCCAAAAGGAATGCATAAAATATTTGAACTACGTTTTCATGGTGAATATTTTGTGCTATCAGAGAAAAAAAATAGTTTTTGCAACAGCTCTCTGTGGAGCCAGAGCATTCACTGTCAATCAAAACCCCAATGTTATATGGCAGTAGCATTTTTTTGTTTGTTTGTTTGCTTTTGCTCATGTGCATTTGGTTCAACTCAGTTGATCTAGTCTGGCCTTAGCTGGCTGACTGAGCTGGGTTCACTCATGTGTTTGGAACTGCCTGGGGTGAGCTAGTCTAGGCTGGGCTTGGTCGGAGTAGCTCATCTGTCTTTTGTAATCATCGGGACAACTCTTGCGTAAGGTGTAGTAAGTTGTAATAAGCAAATCTTTTAGAGCCGTTGTTTGTTCATTAATTATCTTTCATCTGTTAACCAAAGCAAGACATATGGCTAATCCTAGAGGCAAAGGATAAGGAAGCACAGCATACTGAGAGGGGGAGGACATTGAAAAGTTACATGGTGAAAGGTATGGATTTATCATCCTATTAGTGGATGGAGAGTAAAATGTGCCAACAATAACCAAGTTTGCCTTGGATCTCTGATGTGTGTGACATCATATCATAAGAGGAACTGGAGCCTATTAAATCCTTAGACTCAGTGCTTGGCTCATTTTCGTTTCTTTTTTTTTTAATTTATTTGTTATTTCTGTTTTATGCATGAGAGTGTAGTGCCTGCAGGTATGTAAGTGCACCAATGCCCATGGATGTCAGGTGTGGGCATCAGATCGCCTGGAACTGGAGTCACAGTTGGTTGTTGCTAAGTGGATGCTGGGATGAACCATAGTCTTCTGCAAGAGCAGCCAGTGCTCTTAACCATTGAGCCATCTTCCTAGCCCCTTTTTTCTTTTTTAAAAAAGTAATTAATTTTTTAAAATTTTATGTGTAGGAGTGTAGTGCCTGCATGTATGTAAGTGCATTCATGTTGTGTAATGGCCATAGAGGAAAGAAGAGGGTGTCAGATTCCCTGGAACTGGAGTCAAGGATGGTTGTTAGTCACCATGTGGGTGTTGGGAATCAAAGCAAAGGCTTCTGCAAGAGCAGCCCAGTGCTCTTAACCAATGAGCTGTCTCTCTAACCCCTTGGCTTACTTTCTTATTTTCTTTACCTTTCCTTCTATCTTTATTCTCTCACTCTTCTACTACCATCACCTTGGCCATTCTCTTGTTTCCTTGTATACCGTGATGCTCTGGTTTCTAGCATCTGTATCGCTATCTTGGAAGACCTTCCCCACCTCATAAATGTGCGTATTTATGTGAGTAGCAGTTCTACTGCACATCTGGGCAAATGTCTCAAGAATTACTGTCTGAAAGGAATTGAATGTAAATGTAATCTCTTTCCTCAAAGGAAAGGGTTTATTCTGAAATGTATCTCTAACAAAATTCTTGCCTTCTGAGGCATATCCTGGTATTTCCTGGGGTCTCTCTCACACTATTTATAATCAGGTCTTGGGGGTCTGCCTCTGGGGGAAGCCATGTAAGAAAATATGTTCTCAGAGTCCATTGTGAGCAGAAACCACCTTGGGAAGTCCATTATCATGAGAGTCTTGAGAGGTTATATCATTCTGTATTAGTTTATAAAAGGAAGCCTGATAAGTTGTAGAATGGATGTAGGCTTTGGATCAAAGGATCAGGCAAACCTGGGTACCAGCACTTTCTCTACAACTTTCTTTTGTAGGCTCCCTGAACTTCAATGTCATCTTAGAAGAAGTCTTTGACAAAATCCAGCATCCCTTCATGTTTAAAGTTCTAGAGGGAATTGGACTGGAGGGATCATTCCTCAATGTAATCAAAGCCATATACAAGAAACCCACAGCCAACATCATCCTAAATGGAGAAAAGTTAGAATCATGCCCCTTAAAGGCAGGAACACGGCAAGGCTGCCCACTATTGCCACTCCTCTTCAATATAGTGCTTGAAATGCTTGCTAGGGCAATAAGGCAAGAAAGAAAAATTAAAGGAGGAATAATTGGAAAAGAGGATATCAAGCTATCCACTTTTGCAGACGATATGATAGCTTACCTGAGGGATGCTGAAAACTCGCCAGAAAAACTTCCATAAATGATTAAGAGTTTCAGTAAAGTGTCAGGAACACAAAAAAAAATGGAAAAAAAAAAAAAAAGAAGCAAAAAAGGGAAGTGTGGTGGAGGCGGCAGATTCCTAATGTGAGTATGCAATTCCTAGTTGTAGACGAGATGCAGTAACACATACAAAGTGTCCTGTACAGTACCTGGCCCACAGACACATTCAATAACTGAACCTGTCTTATTAAGAGGCCTGTCTGATAATAGCAATAATAACATGTTTGTAACATTGTAAGTAGACACTATCTTCTTTAATCTTCACTTCAAGTGCTTAGGTGAAGGTATTATTATTATGCTCATTTTACAGGACTAAAAGCTAAAAGTTAGAAGCATCAAGAAACCCAGGATCACACAGCAAACACTGGCATCTGAAACAGATCATCTAGCATCAAGATTGGCCTGCTCCTGTCATGCCTTGTCCCCCTATAGCTGTTTCATGATCTGTCATTTGCCCTGACTAGTAGAAGTTTCCTAAAATACAAGAACAGATTCATTTTCCCTGTGGATTCTTGGGCTGCACTCAGGGAACATGGTTTTTGAGAAAGCAATTAAATAATTGTCAACATGAAAAGACAGCTTGTAGGAGAATGTGATAAATTCAGCTGTGAGCCCAGCAAGGGTGAAGATGCACTAAAGCTGGTACCAGAGTGAGGGTGATCCAGTCCTTGCTTAAAAATATTAGCAGCTAAAAAAATATTAGCAACTAATATTTATCTAGCATTTTATAGCTGTCAGGTCCTTTCTTTTTTTAAAATTCTATTTATTATTTATTTATTTATTTATTTATTATTTTTTTATGTGTATGAGTGTACTATCTGCATGTAGGTTTGTGCACCCATGTTGTGCAATGCCACAGAGGTCAGAAGAGGGCATCTGATTCCCCAGAAGAGGGCGTCTGATTCCCCTGGAACTGGAGCTAAAGACGGTTCTCAGCTGCCATGTAGGTGCTGGGAATTGAACCTGGGTCCTCTGCAAGAGCAGTCGGAGCTCTCAATTGCTGAGCCATCTCTCCAGTCCCCAAGGGTCCTTTCTGATGTTGAATCTTGTTTGACTCTCACAACAGCCCCTTATGCAAAGGTGACGTCCTTGATCAGCATTTTCGCTGTAGGAAACTGAGGCTGGGCTTAAAGAAATCCAGCTAGTAATTAAATGTTAGAGTTAAAAGCTCTGGCTGGGCCTGGGGCTCAGGTCTTCTGTTGGCAAGGGCCAGTGTTTATGAGGTAGAGCATTTTTCTGTAATAACAACTGGAATTTGCAAGGGGCTTAACAGTGAAAGTGTATTCATGAATTACAAAAAAAAGGTTTATTTTTATTTTTTGTATATGAGTGTTTTTCGTGCTTGTATTTAAGTGCATCTGTGTTCTGCAAAAACCAGGGAGGCCAAAAGAGGGCATCAGGTCTTCCGGAACTGGAGTTATGGACAGGTATTAGCTGCCCTGTGGGTGCTAGGAACTGAACCCAGGTCCTAGCACTGGGCTGCCTCTTCAGCTCCTATTCATAAATCTTAACTCTACTGATATTTACAGCTACAAGAATATTGCCCACATTTTACAGTGGAGGAAGGACAGTTCAGAGGCAAGAACCCTTGTGTAAGAGTATTGCTAGAAATTTCCTGGCATCCTTTGACCATAAAAGCCGATATGCCATGTTATTTTTGAATAAGAAACAGCTCCCTGCTTGTAAATAGCACAGGATCTGGGGGAAGACCAGGCTTTGGTACCTCATCCAATCAGAGGCCTTTTATATCAGTTGCAGAATCTGGGTGTTTATTTTTCTTCACTTGTATTGTAAATTTATAAGAAGCTGAGAAAAAACGCAGACCTCTTTTCCTTTTTTTTTTCCTTGGCCTCTCACTCTTCCTAACAATGTCTGGGTTTCCCTCAAAGCTACCAAGTGCTAATTTGAAAAATATGTTGCTGACAAGTGGGAGGAAAGGAGGTATCCAAAGTGAATTACCCTCTGGGATGGAGAAGAGCTCTCAGAGAGGAAGACAAGAGAGACACAGAGACACAGGGTCACAGGGAGAGAGGAATGTGGAGGGAGGGAGAACAGAGAGAGAGAGGAGAGAAAGAGAGAGAGAGAGAGAGAGAGAGAGAGAGAGAGAGAGAGAGAGAGAGAAAGAGAGAGAGAAACACCATGGTTGCCTGTGCCCTGAGCAAAGGAGGCAATGGGAACGGAAGCTGGCTGGAGTGATGGAGTCCATGGGCCCAGTGGTCCTGGGTCAAAGTAAAGGTTCTGATATACTCCTGTGTCGGACATGAAACACACATGGACCTTTGTTAATATTAATCATAGCATCTCGCAGAGTCCCACGTAACACACTTCGTAAGAAAAATTTAAAGTTTCTTAGGAAATAATAGTGTCATCTGAGAAATTCCTGACTTGATACAGATAAAAAGAACCATAACTAATTAGGTTCCTATTCTTGCTTTGTCTGTCAGGAAGCTTATGGCACTATATAGCTCTAATGGCATTGACTGAGATCCTACCATTTGTTTAACCTTATCCTTTTTTCCCTCTGGGCTTGTCTCTGATTTTTAAAAAGTATTTTTATTTTACACGTATGGGTGTATTGCCTGCATATACACAAGTGCACTGCATATATGCAGGCAATACAGTGCCTGCAGAAGTCAGAAGGTGTTGGATCCCCTGGAATTGGAATTATAGGTGGTTGTTAGCTGCCATGTGGGTGCTGGGAATCGAAGTTGGGTCCTCGTCAATAGCAGTCAGCGCTCTTATCTGCCTGAGCCATCTTTCTAGCCTTTATCTCTGATTCTTTAAAAAATATTTTATTGAATTTTTGTGCATTCCACACATCTTGATCATAGTTAGAGCCCCTCCCTTATCTGGACACCCCCACCAGATTTCATGAATTCTGTCATATATGTGAAGGCTTACTGATCCCAGTTTGTGTTCCCAGCTGTCCCTCTGTGTGAGTCCATCTACTGGAGCCTGGGCAGCCTAGCTAGGATCACTCCCTTAAAGAAGACCAACTCCCCCTCACCTAGCAGTGATCAGCTGCCAGTAGTTTCTCAGCTAAGATTGGAGTTTCTTACCATTTCCCCAGATGTGTGGTGGGATTTTTGTCTAGTTGGAATTTACCTGGGTCTTGTACATGATTCTGTAAATTGCTGTGAGCAAGTTCCCCTAAGCCTGGAAAACTCTGTTCCCTTGTGGTCATTGTCACCCACCATCCCAGGCCCTTAATATCTTCTTGCCCTTTCTTCCACGGTCCCTGGTCCTTGAGTGAAGTTTACTATAGGAGTCCTATGCAGGGACATGCACTCTGCAGTCTTGTCTCTGATTTTAATGAAAACTATTTAGATGATTTAGAATTAAAAAAAAATCATTTTAGTCTGTAATACAAATGATTCCCAAATCCTTGTGCGATGAGAAAAATATAAGCAAATAAATAAAATAAGTATGAATACATTTTGCTAGAGCAAGCTTGAGCTGAGCAACTTAAAAGGGCGTATGAACACCGGGATGGAACCCCATGCAGGACTTTGGGCATGGTTCCCATTCCCGCTTGGGGGAAGGCAACATGGAGACAAATTTAAAAATTTTTTTTATTAATTTTATTTATTTCTGTATGTGTATGAATGTACTGTCTGCATGCAAGTCTGTGCACCCGTGTCGTGCAACGCCGCGGAGTTCAGAAGAGGGTCTCGGATTCCCCTGGAACTGGAGTTCTCCTGGAATTGGAGCTTCAGACGGTTCTCAGCCGCCCATGTTGGTTGTTGTTGCTGTATATCCCGGGTCCTCTGTTATAGCAGCGCGGCTCTTAAAACCGCTAGGCATCTCTCTCCGCCCAGCCAGTTCAGCGCTAGTATAACGCAGCTATCTCTTCAGCCCGGAGATAATATTTGGAACCAGCCCAGAGGGCAGCAGCATGTTGTAGAATGTCGCTGCTCTTCTTGTCTGCAGAGCACCAAACACTATGGTCTTAGACTGAAGTTAAATTGAAGTATTTTGGGATGCTCTTTACCCAAATCCTTTTCTGGGTCTTTCCAATCTCCCCATCCAGGGTGAAATTTTAAAGTATCAGAAAGACAGAATTTCACAGGCCCAAGGGCTGAAGTTTGAATTTCAACTTAGGAGACTTTTATAAAGATAGAAAAGTATAAAACAGCCCTTCTTGATTCGCTTACACGAACGATTCAGATCTTACTATTTTCCAATGAATTTGAGGTTCCAGTGCCCTCCTCCTGTCTCCATTTGTAATCTTATTGACCTCATGTGCTTTGTCCCACCCAGAGCCCATTTTGTTCCTGCTGTTTCTTAGCAGTCCTCTGTCCAGAATACCCTTTTTCTATCCTTGGTCAATTCCTACGCAATCTTCAAAGCCCAGCTCAGGCAGGGTGTGGTGTGCATGCCTTTGATCCTAGCACTGGGAGAGCAGACAGGTAGATTTCTGTGTTGAAGGTCTCAAGGTCATCTGGTCTACAGAGCCATTTCTAGGACAATTGGGACTACAGTGAAACCTTGTATCAAAAAGACAAAAAAAAAAAAAAAAAGCTTTTGCTAGTTTTTTTTTTTTTGAAGTATTTCTTTTTTTTTTTTTAAATTAGTTTTTATTGATGCTTTGTGCATTTCATTACATTTTTTCCAATTCAGTTCAGAGGCTTAGTTTTCCCTTTCCCCTCCCCCCCCCCACCCCCACCCCATCCCAGATCATGCATTCTGCCATAACTGTCCTGCATCTTCTCTCAGCTTTTTATTTTTTTTTCATTTTTAGCTATAAGTGATAATCCATGAGTACAAGCATCCTTCATGCAAAACCTATCTGCAGGCTGTTGTGCCCAAACACCTACAGCCCCACCATCCAGTGGGCGGTGACAGGTTGTTTGTTCAATCAAGTTGATCAAATGAGTGTCCAGACTACATTGCTGTAGTTTCACCATTCACCCCAATCTCAGCCCTTACATTCTACCACACCCACTTTTATAGAGTCATAGCTCCTTCAGTCTTAATGTTTGTGTGTGTGTGTGTGTGTGTGTCTGTTTTGCCTGTATGTATGTAAATGTATCATATGTGTATAATGGCAACAGAGGCCAGAAGAAGGTGCTGGGTCCTCTGTAACTGGAGTTATGGACAGTTGTTAGCCACCATATGGGTGCTGGGAATTGAACCCTGGTCTAGTGCTCTTAACTACTGAGCCATTTTTCCAGCCCCAAGCTCCTCTATTTTTTATGTGTACATTGCTTTTTACTTGCTTCCGGTTAGCATGAGACTCACACCATTAACACAGTGTGATGAAAACTGCTTGTTTTCTGCCTGATATCTCTCAGTGCAGCCTTCCTAGAGGCCAAAACACTTTTGTTCATCTTTAAATCGCTAGCACATCGCATTCACACACAGCTTCAGGGAGATAAAACAAACTAAATGGAGGGTGCGTGTTGACTCTGAGAGTGGAGAACAAAATTTTTTCAAGATCCTTCTAGACTGTAGATATGGAAAACCACGATGATAAAAACATGAAATATGAATCAAATGAGAAGTGAACTCTCTCCTTTGCATCTATCAAACTGTGACAGATGCTTTCAGTCTCATCTGAGAACTGAGACTAGTCCTGATTTCTAAGTCTAAGATCACGTTAGTATTTCATTGGAGCATTGGGAGTGGATTATCAAAGGCTGTTTCTGTATATTTTTGGGAAAACCAACCAACCAACCATAGGGCAGATTGAACAGTGGTGGGAAGAGGAGAGCAGAGGATTGGAGCCCAGGCTGCAGCATCACCTGGGTAAATGACTTCATTTCCTATTTCCTTATTTGGTAAATGGAGCAATAACAGCGATGATTGCACTGGCTTGGAATGTATGGAAAGCAAGGAAAGTGCCTGGTACCCAGTAAGTGCTCAGGAAGTGCCATTTCTTCTTGTAATTAAAGTGCACTGTAAAGTTGTAATTAAAGGAGGCCTGCATAGACCTTGAGCCTCTAAGTTCTGACCGCTGAGTTGTTTCCTTCCTCCTTCTGAACTGGACGTGTACTCTTACATTGTCTGAGAAAGATCAGAACCTCCACTTGGCTGCAGAGGCTGACACTGGGTGGACTGGGACCCAAGGGCACCCTGGCTGAGAGTATGTGCCCTAGCTCTGCTGTTCTATTCAGATCTCATCAACATGTTGACTCGTGTCTAGATTCAGCCTCTGGGGGATAACATCAACAAGGAGGGCCATGTTCAGTTATTTCCTTTTTCTACCATGAAGATGACATTCTCTATACAGTTCCTAGAAAGGACACATGATATAAAGTACGTCCAGGTGGTGTATAAATACAAAAGGACTGTCTATATCTTTGTTGTTTAATAGTAGCTATCTAAGATTGAATTCAGTTCCATGGCCCACAGCATCAAAACAATTTTATGAGTGCTTAAATGGCTGACCATGTTGTATTTGTAGTCATCCAGCACATGTGTGGGGGACAGTACCAGGGATGCAATGTAAGAGAAGATGGATTGCAGCGATGTTTTTAAGTGTTTTCTGCTCGCTGTGGATTTATTCAAGCAAAAAAGGGGGAAATTCTTCCTAGCTACAAATGAAACTTGGAGTAATCTCTCCCAGTTGACAAGGAACCACTGTCACCTCTGCTGACCTGAGAGAGCTGCTCCTGGGATTATGGAAGGTTGTCACAGAAATATTGCATTCCTTCTGCCAAGGGAGCTGCATCAGCGTTTTAGAAGATTGCTGAACTCAACTGTTTAGAGAACCCTACATCTTCTCCCTGACAGGACATCGTAGCAGTGGGAAGGATGAGGAAAAAGGAGATTGTTCAAGAAGGAGCATACTAATTTAACCGAACGCCTGCTCACTTTGAAAATGGGTGAAACGGAGATTGAGGATGGTGTGTGGATCTTGTTCTGACTTGAGTCTTCTGTCCTTGGGCAATTGCTGTGTTCCTGAAGATCTGTGTGCCTGGGAATTTTTGTGAAACAGTCATTTAAAAGCCACTAAGAAAGATCACCATTTGGAATAATGTACTGGAGTCTGAGGATCTTTGGGGGGGGATGGGTAGCCTTAGACATTGAATTATTTTTGAAAGGTAGGCAGGACTAACACAAATGTTTTGCCCTTCAGTATGGATTTCTTAAATATTATCTTGCTTATATTAGACAAATGTTTAAGACTTTGTCAAGTATTACAAAGTTCTAGATTCTTTTGGAACTTAATTCAATTAAGGTAACCTGAACAGTTTGTTTTCCTTGGAGAAACTTGTAAATGCAATTATTTGGCATAATATGAAGCAAAGGTGTTGCGCATTTAGGTACAATCCCTTAAATCTATACAATCCACTTTTATCAAGCATCCTTTTGGAGGGTAGAGGAGGCTCTTCGATATTCACAAATGTTCCCATGAGATAGAGAAAAGAATACGAGCTGTTTTGTTTGTTTGACATTGGTATCTGAGCTCACCTATCAGCTTTTGAGCATTGTACCAACACTTTCAGGTTCTTTGTATCACCACAACAAATTTATTTAATCTATTTTGCAACTAAGAGTTTAAGGCTTAGAAAATACAAATAATTTTTTTTTGTGCTTATGTGCTTATGTGCTTATGTTTCAGGTCTAGGACATACAACCAGAGATTTTTGTTTTGGTTCTTGCTATAGCTGTGTAGGAAATAAGAAAAATTAGAGGCAGGGGCAGGGGGATTCAGGCCAAATTGGTCTCTATAGGGAGTTCTAGGCTAGCCAGGAGTTCATAGCAAGACCCTATCTCGTCTCCCAAGGAAACAAACAAATAAATGGGAGTAAAAGAAGTGAGCAGAATCTCACACCAGCATCGGAAGATGTAGCTTGTGTAGCATGGAATATATTTCTTAATATGGATGTCATAACCACATGGCTGAAACCCATCCCATGCTTAACATGAGCCAGGCATGGTAAGAGGGGCTTCTTATTAAAACAGAGGATTCTCATGAAGCACTGTCTCACTATCCAGTTGCACAGTACACTTCTTCATAGAAGTTGTACTGAGAGTTCAGTTGATTTGCCTCAGGCTGTACATGTTCATAAGGAAAGGCCTTTGGACTAACACTTGTTTCTATGTGCCTTGTGTTATTCTATAATGTTTAGCCCTTCACTATCCAAACCCTTGAAATAGAAAGGCTTTTGCCTATTAATAAAAGCTGGAATTTAGGCCCCAATCTAAGACTTGTTCAATAATATATAAGGCAAGGAAGCCAAGCAATGGGGGGATGACTTTAATGGGAAAGACTTTTCGTAACAAGCCTTTACAAATTGTAATTTTACATAGCCTTGTAAGCCAAGTTAGTCATAGGTTTTGAGAACAATTAGAACTATGTACTTCTAAGAAAAACAGTGTAATGTGGAATCCCAATGTAACTTGTAAGCTAAGTTGAATACATAACTTTAATCTTACACCATGTTCCTTATTTGTCACTCAGTTATGCTCCCGACTCAGAACAATGTGTGTGTGTGTGTGTTTGTGTGTGTGTGTGTGTGTGTGAGAGAGAGAGAGAGAGAGAGAGGTGATTTTGATGACCTTGAAAACAACAATGACATTGCAAACAGTATCTCCCCACAGATGTTGCAAGCAATGTGGAGGCATAAGTTGATGACGTTTGTGGTTTTGTATGCTGTTCTGAGTCAGGGTTAGCAAAAATGACTCTCTCCTTCATAAAATGGTTATCAAAGATGATTCATCCCATGCTTGATATGCTGATCAATAAGTATGAGAGGAGCCCTTTGTTAGGCAGTGGAATGGAATGGAATGGAATGGAATGGAATGGAATGGAATGGAATGGAATGGAATGGAATGGAATAGAATAGAATAGAATAGAATAGAATAGAATAGAATAGAATAGAATTGACTAGAATAATAGAGTTCAGTTCTGAGTGAATAATTCTGAGAGAAATCAGAACACCACAAAACAAGATTGGGCCCACTCTAGGTTAAACTACCCCGAGAGTGAAATTTCTCATTAATGTGGAGCTGCCACAATCTATGTTGAGCCCTGCATACCTGCATTTTTCTAAGAAGAGCAAAAATATTCAGTGCTGTAAAAGCAGTAAAAATATAGAAATTTTAAGACTTTAAATATGGAAAGATGTTTAAAAGATATATATTTGTAAACCTTGCAAAAACACATAATTACAAAGTCAAGTATACACAATGTAATGGAAAATAGTCTTTCAAACTTTTATTTTAATTATTATTATTATTATTATTATTATTGTTATTGTTACATGTGTCTGTGTGTGTAATGAGGTGTGTGGGGAGGAAGTATGCATGTGCCACCATGCATGTGTGGAAGTCAGAGGACGACCCTGTGGAATCAGCACTTTTTTTTTTTTTTACCTCTGTGTGGGTTCTAGGGGTTAAACTCAGGTCATTAGGCTTGCACAGAAAATGCCTTTACCTGCTGAGCCATCTTGATGGTCCCTAAAACAACAGTCTGTTGTGATTTATTCCTTCTAAGCCTTTGCTCTTATTTCTGCTTTCGATAGGCAACCACTTACATTTATGTTTTCTCTACCTTTAAAATACATGTATATACTGCCATTTTTAAAATTTATTTATCTTTCTGTGTTTGTGTGTGAGAGATGTATGCGTGTGTGTGTATGTGTGTTTACACGTGTATAGGCATACGTGTGTGTGCATGTTGGTGCAAGTGCATGTGAGGGTGGGTGCATACTGAGGCTCAAGAATGATGTCAGGAGTCCCCTTCTGTCATTCTCTATCTTGTTCATTGAAGCAGGGCATCCCAGTTGCACCCAGAGCTCACTGATTCAACTGTTCTGACCAGCAGCTTGCTCCAGGGGTCCCTAACCTTCCAAGTCCTGGAATTACAGGCACCATGACCACCTGGGATTTAAGGTAGCTTCTAGGGATCTGAACTCTAGTTCTCATACTTGTGTGCTGAGTACTTTAACTATTGAGCTATCTTTCCAGCCCTGTTTTTTTTAATTAATATTTTAGTGTGGCTTATGAATTCATGGGTTTCTTTGTGGCGTTAAAAAAAAAAAAACCTAGCTGGGCGTGGTGACACAGGCCTTTAATCCTAGCACTCAGGAGGCAGAGGCAGCAGGATCTTTGTGAGTTCAAGGCCAGCCTGGTCTACAGAGTTAGTTCCAGGACAGCCGGGGCTACAGGGGAGACCCGTCTTGAAAAGACCAACCAAAAAAAAAAAAAAAAAAAGAAAAAAAAACCTTTGGGGCTGGAGAGATGGCTCAGTGGTTAAGAGTGCTGACTGCTCTTACAGAGGACCTGGGTTCCATTCCCAGCACCCACATGGCAGCTAAGAACTGTCTTTAAGCTGGGCCTGGTGGCACATGCCTTTAATCCTAGAAGAGGCAGGCAGCTCTCTGTGAGTTCAAGGCCAGCCTGGTCTACAGAGTGAGTTCCAGACCCACTGGGGCTATAGGGAGACCCTGTCTCAAAGAAAAAAAAAAGCAACAAACAAACAAAACCCCCCCACCTTTTATCTTTGTTAGTGTGTGTGTGTGTGTGTGTGTGTGTGTGTGTATCTGTGCTTTTGTGTGTGGATGATTAGGAGGCCAGAAGTCAACCTTGGGTGCCATTCCTCTGGTGCCCTCCACCTTGTTTTATGAATCACAGTCTCTACTGTGGCCTGGTGATTGCTGGCTTGGCTAGGCTGGCTGACCAGTAGACCTTGGCAATCTATTTATCTTTGCTTCCCCAGTACTGGGACTGCAGGTGTACACTACCACTCCTGGCTTTTTATGTGGGTTGTGGAGATTGAGCTCAGATCCTTATGCTTGCACAGAAAGCACTTACTCAGCAAGCTATCTCCCAAGTGCTTTTTATACTTTCACACATATATATTGCACTTTGTTCTCATTCATTTCCCTTTTGCTTCTTGTCCCCAGTGCCTGTGTTCCCCTCTGGTTAGGTCTCTAGTTCCTTCTTTTTCTCAGTTAGTCTTCACTTCTGCTTTCTTATCAAATGTACTGCATACCCTTTCTGTCTTCCAAGAGCCCATGATACCTTTCAGTTTGATTACCTACAAATACACACACACACACACACACACACACACACACACAGAAACACACACACACATATATTTTAAATAAAATATGGGTTCTTGTGTTGGCAAGGTGATTCAATAAGTAACGGCACTCAGCACCAAGTCTGACAATCTAAGTCCAATACCTGGACCACATGGAGAGAACCAACTCCTGTGGGTTTTCTTCAGAACTTCACATCTTCATACATACAAACTAATTAGCAAACTAACACACTAATGAGCTATATTGATATTTGGTATATAGTATATCAGTATACTATATTTCTAGTGTATTGATTTAGAATCCTTCAGGTATGCACTTGAGTGGTATAACTGGGTTATATGGTAATTCTGTTTTCAGTTTTTAAAGGAAATTTCATACCAATTTCCATAATGGCTGCATAACTTTACATTCCCACCAACAGTCTCATAAGTATTAGTTTTCTTGATGATAGCTATTCTGACTAGGATGAAATGAAAACTCAATGCAGTTTTCATTTGCATTTTTTTGATGGCTAAGGATGTTAGACACTGTTTCAAGCAGCCACTTGTAGAGGAGGAGTTGGAGAATTTTCTATTCAGTTCATTTGACAGTTAAAAAAAATTGAACGATTTGGATATTTTGGTATTCAGTTTTTGGAGTTCTTTATATATGTTTGATATTAACTCATTAGATGCTTAGTTGGCAATTTTCCTCCATGGTATAGGGTGCTCACTCTAGTGATTGTTCTCTTTGCTATGCAGATGCTTTATAATCTCAGATGCTTTATAGTCCCATTTATCCACATGGGGTTATTTTGCATACTATTGGAGACCTTTTCAGAAAGTTCACACCTATGCCCATATGTTGAACTCCTGGATCTGAGTTTTCTTCTAGATGTTTCAGCTCTTACATGAGTCTCATACCCATTTTCAATTTGATTTTGTGCAGGAAAAGAGATACCGGATCTAGTTTGCCAGCCTTATTTGTTAAAGATGCCCTATGTTCTCCAACATATGGTTTTGATGCCTTTGCCAAAAATTAGGTAGCTGTAGTTGTGTGGGTTTTTTTTCCCTGGGTCATTTATTCTCTTGCATTGATCTACACATCTGTTTTTATGCCAGTACTCTTGTTTTGTTACTATGGGTCTGTAATATTTGAGATTAGGTATTATAATACTAAGGATTGCCGTAGCTATTCAGGGTCCTTTGTGCTTCTATATTAAGATTTTTCCAGTCATATAAAGAATGTCACACATATATGGAATTGATGAATATTGTGTTGAATTCTGTAGATTGCTTTTGGCAGTATTGCCCTTTTGATAGAATTAATTCTACCTGTTTGTGAGCATGAGAGGTCTCTCCACCTTCTAGTGTATGCTTCCATTTCTTTTTTTTTTATTTATTATTTTTTATGTGTATGAGTATACTGTCTGCATGTAAGTTGGTGCACCAGTGCCATACAATGCCGAGGAGGTCAGAAGAGGGTGTCGGATTCCCCCTGGAACTGGAGTTAAGATGGGCCTTAGCCACCAGGTGGGTGCTGGGAATCAAACCTGGGTCCTCTGCAAGAGCAGTTGGTGCTCTTAACTGCTGAGCCATCTCTCCAGCCCCTCTTTCTTTAGTGCTTATGATCATCATTGTAGAAATCTTTCATCTCCTTGGTTAGATTTATTCCTTGGTATTTTTTTTTTTAAGTTATTGTGAATGAGATTTTCTTCCTGGTTTCCTTCTTGACAAGTTCATTATTGGGATAAAGAAAAGCTACTGATTTTTATATGTTGATTTTTGTATTCTTTCACTTTTCTGTTGATCAAGTTTAGGTGTTTTCTGGGGGAATCTTTAGGATCATTTAAGTATTTTGCTGGGCGGTGAGTTCCAGCATGACTAGTCTTTGCTTCCTCAGGACTGGAATTACAAGCATATACAGCCATCTCCAGATTTTTACATGGATTTTGGGGATTGAACTCAGATTTTCATGCTTGCAGTCAGCAGGTTACCAATGAGCCATCTCTATAGTCCTGATGTGATGTTATTCTGATATTTCTGCCTTTTTAGGTGAGTTGATGTTTTTCCTTTATAGCTTCTAGTATTGCTTTTTTTGCTTTATATTTTTGACAATTTGACTATAATGTCACAGAGTTTCTTTCCTGATTATGTCTATTATGTCTGTTTGGGGTTCTAAATGTCTGTTTTCTTCTAAACAGGGTTTTTGTACCCCAGGCTGACCTTGAACTCATGATGAAGCCAAGGCTAAACTTGAACTTCTTATCTTCCTGTTTCATCTCTCTTGCATGCTGGGATTATAGGCATGCACCTCCATGCCCAGATTTGCCTCTTGTATTTGAATAACTATTTCTTTCTTTAGATTTGGAAAAATCTGTAATTTTATTGAATCAAGTGAGGTGGTTTCCACAGTGTCTTTTATTTGATGAATTGAATTTCAAATTTCCAACATTCCTATTTGTGGCTTATTTTTTAACTTTCAACTTAATATTACCCAGAATCACCTGGAAGAGAGTCTTAATTGAGGAATTTTCTAGCTCTGTGGTCAACTTGTTGGGGGTTGTCTTAACTGTTAACTGACCTGAGAAGATAGCAACCCACTGCAGGCGGCACCAGCTCTAGGCAGGGAGCCCCAGACTACATAGGAGAGGAGAAAGAAGGGAAGAAAATGCATGTGCATGTATTTATGTGTCTCTGCTCCGGACTGTGGCTGGGACTAGCTGAGCGCCTGCCATTATATTACTTCCCTCCGATGGTGTATTATAACCTGTAATTGTGAGCTAAAACAATTTCTTTCTCCCCTAAGTTGTTTTTTTTTTGTGAGAGTATTTTAATCACATAACAGAAATGAAGCTAGAATCCTATTTTATTTCAAAGTCCTAGTTTCCTTGCTGAATATTTCTTCTGTCTTTCTGACTTTTTCATCCATGTGCTGATTTTCTTGTTCATTTTTGTAGCTGCTGCTTCTCTCTTGCTGACTATTGGATTGAATTCAGCTGCTCATTTTTATTCTTTCAAGTGATTGATCATTTTTATCAGAAAATATGTGGAATCTTCATCTGCCATTTTACTTACTTCGGTATCTTTGAGTTTAGTAGTTGAGCTATGCTCTTTTTCAGGGAGTCATGCTACTTTGCTTTTCATGTTTCTTCCATTTTTTTTTAAATTTTATTTATTTCTGTATGTGTATGAATGTATTGTCTGCATGCAGGTTTGTGCATCCGTGTCGTGCAATGCCACGGAGGTCAGAAGAGGGTCTTGGATTCCCCTGGAACTGGAGTTCTCCTGGAATTGGAGTTTCAGACGGTTTTCGGCCGCCATGTGGGTGCTGGGGATCGAACCCGGGTCCTCTGTAAGAGCGGTCGGCGCTCTTAACCACTAGGCCATCTCTCCAGCCCTGTTTCTTCCATTTTTATGTTGTGATTTGGGCATCTATTGATTTGGTATCCCTTCTAGCTCTTTTGAGGCCAGAAATTTT
>VZQC01000392.1:5554883-5621523 GCA_009823505.1 Rhizomys pruinosus
TTTTTTTTTATTTATTATTTTTTATGTGTATGAGTATACTGTCTGCATGTAAGTTGGTGCACCAGTGTCATACAATGCCGAGGAGGTCAGAAGAGGGTGTCGGATTCCCCCTGGAACTGGAGTTAAGATGGGCCTTAGCCACCAGGTGGGTGCTGGGAATCAAACCTGGGTCCTCTGCAAGAGCAGTTGGTGCTCTTAACTGCTGAGCCATCTCTCCAGCCCCTCTTTCTTTAGTGCTTATGACCATCATTGTAGAAATCTTTCATCTCCTTGGTTAGATTTATTCCTTGGTATTTTTTTTTTTAAGTTATTGTGAATGAGATTTTCTTCCTGGTTTCCTTCTTGACAAGTTCATTATTGGTATAAAGAAAAGCTACTGATTTTTATATGTTGATTTTTGTATTCTTTCACTTTTCTGTTGATCAAGTTTAGGTGTTTTCTGGGGGAATCTTTAGGATCATTTAAGTATTTTTGCTGGGCGGTGAGTTCCAGCATGACTAGTCTTTGCTTCCTCAGGACTGGAATTACAAGCATATACAGCCATCTCCAGATTTTTACATGGGTTTTGGGGATTGAACTCAGATTTTCATGCTTGCAGTCAGCAGGTTACCAATGAGCCATCTCTATAGTCCTGATGTGATGTTATTCTGATATTTCTGCCTTTTTAGGTGAGTTGATGTTTTTCCTTTATAGCTTCTAGTATTGCTTTTTTTGCTTTATATTTTTGACAATTTGACTATAATGTCACAGAGTTTCTTTCCTGATTATGTCTATTATGTCTGTTTGGGGTTCTAAATGTCTGTTTTCTTCTAAACAGGGTTTTTGTACCCCAGGCTGACCTTGAACTCATGATGAAGCCGAGGCTAAACTTGAACTTCTTATCTTCCTGTTTCATCTCTCTTGCATGCTGGGATTATAGGCATGCACCTCCATGCCCAGATTTGCCTCTTGTATTTGAATAACTATTTCTTTCTTTAGATTTGGAAAAATCTGTAATTTTATTGAATCAAGTGAGGTGGTTTCCACAGTGTCTTTTATTTGATGAATTGAATTTCAAATTTCCAACATTCCTATTTGTGGCTTATTTTTTAACTTTCAACTTAATATTACCCAGAATCACCTGGAAGAGAGTCTTAATTGAGGAATTTTCTAGCTCTGTGGTCAACTTGTTGGGGGTTGTCTTAACTGTTAACTGACCTGAGAAGATAGCAACCCACTGCAGGCGGCACCAGTTCTAGGCAGGGAGCCCCAGACTACATAGGAGAGGAGAAAGAAGGGAAGAAAATGCATGTGCATGTATTTATGTGTCTCTGCTCCGGACTGTGGCTGGGACTAGCTGAGCGCCTGCCATTATATTACTTCCCTCCGATGGTGTATTATAACCTGTAATTGTGAGCTAAAACAATTTCTTTCTCCCCTAAGTTGTTTTTTTTTTTTTTGTGAGAGTATTTTAATCACATAACAGAAATGAAGCTAGAATCCTATTTTATTTCAAAGTCCTAGTTTCCTTGCTGAATATTTCTTCTGTCTTTCTGACTTTTTCATCCATGTGCTGATTTTCTTGTTCATTTTTGTAGCTGCTGCTTCTCTCTTGCTGACTATTGGATTGAATTCAGCTGCTCATTTTTATTCTTTCAAGTGATTGATCATTTTTATCAGAAAATATGTGGAATCTTCATCTGCCATTTTACTTACTTCGGTATCTTTGAGTTTAGTAGTTGAGCTATGCTCTTTTTCAGGGAGTCATGCTACTTTGCTTTTCATGTTTCTTCCATTTTTTTTTAAATTTTATTTATTTCTGTATGTGTATGAATGTATTGTCTGCATGCAGGTTTGTGCACCCGTGTCGTGCAATGCCACGGAGGTCAGAAGAGGGTCTTGGATTCCCCTGGAACTGGAGTTCTCCTGGAATTGGAGTTTCAGACGGTTTTCAGCCGCCATGTGGGTGCTGGGGATCGAACCTGGGTCCTCTGTAAGAGCGGTCGGTGCTCTTAACCACTAGGCCATCTCTCCAGCCCTGTTTCTTCCATTTTTATGTTGTGATTTGGGCATCTATTGATTTGGTATCCCTTCTAGCTCTTTTGAGGCCAGAAATTTTGTGTCACCCACACTTGAAAACCTAGTCTCCAGTACCATTCTGTGAGGAAAAAAGTCATCCTATTTGGGGAATCTGAACGAGGCCCATGACTAGCCCCACATTAGGCTGCCCTAAGACAATATATGGGGCTCCATCCCAAGATTCTGGTGGTTTCCTGGCAGTCTTTGGTGCTTCCTGTCTTGCAGATATATCCACCCAGTTTCTGATACATCAAGCAGCTTCTGCTTTCGACTTCACCTGGTGTTCTGTTTTGTTTTTGTTTTTGTTTTTTCGTATAGTTTTCTCCATATGCATCTTCTCTCGGTACATCTTTCTCTGTACAGTCACAGTGGAGGAGATCCTGACCTAATGGCTTCAATTTTACACAATCACTTTGATAAAGATCCTTTTTCTCTACAAAGTTTCATTCTGAGGTATTAAAGCATTATCTATTGTCTTCCTACGCAAATAAGGATTTAGTCCTTATCTTCATTTTCCTGTTTCCTTTTGCTCTGTACACCTTTCATGTTAAAACTTCTGCTCAACCAAGAATCAGCGCTAAATTATTTTCTGACTATGGAAGTATTATTTACATGTGAGCCATGTAATGAGTTGCATTCAATTTCCTTTACTTTGCAACTTTTGTTTTTCAAAGAGTTATTAATAGTCTTATGGTCTTGTGCACTTTGTTTTCTAAATCAAAAGAGATCAAGTTCTTGGTCATAAGGAATTCCTGTAACACGTAAAAGAACAGATGAGACATGAGTAAAAACTACACAAATGTGTAAACGGGTGATTTAAAGAAGAAAAAAAATCCATATGGCTACAAGCAAATGAGAAGATGCTTAAACACATAGGTGAAATGAGCACATCCAAATATTACTTTATTCTTTTCAGGTTAGCTATATCTGAAAAGCTGGCTGGTGGCTGACAGAGACCTGGAAATATAGGAAATACAATTTATCACTGGTAGAAATATAGATCAAGCCATCATCAGTTCTGGACATCCGTCTCGCTCTAGGATGTACATCCTACAGAAATTCCCTACTTTGTTCATTGTGGCATCAAGTTGGAGACAATCTAGTTTTTGTTCAGTAAGGGCCCAGTACATAGGGTGAATACAGATTAAGGAATGCTCATGAGTTAGAAGCAATGGTTTGATATATGCTCAATACTATGGTTTTGATGTACTTCCTAAAGGTCAAGTCAGAAACTTTGTCCCCACTGCGGCAGTGTTGAAAAGTAGGGATTAATGGGAGGTGCCCAGGTCTTTGAGGCACTACCCTTATGAATGAATGAATGCCATTATTATAGGAGTGGTTCCTTTATAAGCAAATGAGTTCAGTAGCCCCTTGCTTTTTCTTTCATTCTTTTGCTGTCTTCTTATCCTTCTACTTCCCGCCACAGGATGATGTAGCAAAAAGCCACTTGCTGGACCCTTGCCTCTCCATCTCAGACATCTGCACCTCCAGAGCCACAGGAAATACATTTCTGCTCATTTTAAATTGGTCATTCTGTTGTCGTATTCTGTCACAGATGTGCAGAATGGACCAACACACAAAACAATATGAATAGATTTAAAAAATAGCACTGGGTGAAGAAAAAAAACAAGAAAAAGGAGATATGAACAAAAATAATAAATGTACAAGTTGAAAATTCGTGTGAATAATATAGTAATCATTTGGAAAAGAATTCCTATAAATGAAGTCATGCACTTCAAATGCACTAGGCAGTATGCACATAGGAGAAATGGAAATAAAGGAGAATACACAAATAAATAAGAAGGTGATGCTAAGACCAATGCTGGTGATCCAGGGGTTGAAGAGTACAATTATCTGAATCTTTTGCACCTGAGGTCTGAAAGCAAATTCAGTGCTTAGTAATTATGAGCGAATCAGCACTATTTCCATGTAGTATATTATGACTACATGGAACTAATATGATTATGAAGGGGTTGATTACTTTCCCTTTGCATTATCACTGATTCGTCTCTAAACTCATGAGAAGACAGTGAAAAGCCAGCCATCTTGAAGGCAGGAATAGAGCCCAAGTGGAAGCTAGCTCACTCCATTTGCTTTAACCTGGGACTACTAACCTCAGAATCTATGAGGAAGTCCATTTCCGTTGTTCAACTGTCTATTCTGTGACATTCTGTTATGGTGGATTTGGGTTTCAACAGTAAAGAACATGGAAAGGCCTTAAAATATGGAAGTAGCTTTAGAGATAGGTGATGGGAACAGTCTGGAAGAGCTTTGAGGTACGTTTGGAAAAAGCCTAGATTGCCATAGAGGGACAGTGATGCAGATATGGACATCAACGGCAATTCTGATGACTGCTCAGAAGAAAGTAGAGTGAAGGCTCTATCTTACACAACCACAAATAGAAGAAGAATCATATCGGTAGCAGAACAAATACAAAGGATTATTCCGATAAGGCCCCAGATGAAAAGAAGGACCATGTTATTAGAAACAGGGGGAAAAGTGATCCTTGTAATTAGGTGGTGAAGAACCTGGCTGACTATGTTCTAGTGTTCCATGCAAAGCATTGAAGTTGGAAACTTAGAAGAGATTTCTAAGCAAAATATCAAAGGTGCTGGTTGGGCCTTGCATGCTTATAATAAAAGAGGAGAGAGAGAAGAAACAAACTGAAGAAAGGATTGTCAAATACAATGAAGGCAAAATTTTGAAGTTTTTTAAATTTATTTAATTTTTTTTTAAATTTTTTATTAAATTTTTTATTTTAATTTTATTTATTACTGTATGTGTATGAATGTACTGTCTGCATGCAAATTTGTGCACCCGTGACGTGCAATGCCGCAGAGGTCAGAAGAGGGTGTCAGATTCCCCTGGAACTGGAGTTCTCCCGGAATTGGAGTTTCAGACGGTTCTTGGCCGCCATGTGGGTGCTGGGGATCGAACCCGGGTCCTCTGCAAGAGCAGTCGGCACTCTTAACAGCTAGGCCATCTCTCCAGCACAATTTTTTTAAATTTTTTAAATTAATTAATTAATTAATTTATTTTTTATTTTTTATTTTTGGTCTTTTCGAGACAGGGTCTCCCTGTAGTCCCAGCTGTCCTGGAACTCACTCTGTAGACCAGACTGGCCTTGAACTCACAAAGATCCACCTGCCTCTGCCTCCCAAGTGCTAGGATTAAAGGCATGCGCCACCACGCCCGGCTTTTTTATGTGTATGTGTGTACTGTCTGCATGCAGGTCTGTGCACCCGTGTCGTGCAATGCTGCGGAGGTCAGAAGCGGGTGTCGGGTTCCCCTGGAACTGGAGTTAAAGACAGTTCTCAGCCGCCATGTGGGTGCGGGGACCGAACCCGGGTCCTCGGCAAGAGCAGTCAGCTCTCTCAACTGCTAGGCCATCTCTCCAGCCCCGTGAAGTTTTTTAAAAATTCTCAGTCTATGCATACTGTAAAAAAATTGAAAGTCTTGTGGAGAAGAAAACACTAACGGTATGACAAACAGCCATCTGGTAATGAGAATCTCATACTAATAGTATGAGTGAAAACCATAGATTTGATCAGTTGCCTACACAGAACCCAGGGAAAGAGATGGGAGTATAGAAGCAGAAACACTGCCAATTTGGACGTGATGAAGGAAGGTGTGTTAGCTACTTTTCAGTTGCTGTGATAAAACACCACAACCAAAGAAACTTATAGAAGGAGTTTCTTTGGCTTATGGTTCCAGAGGGATGAGTCCATCATGGCGGGGAGGCGTGGCAGCAGGTGTGTCTGAAGCAGAGAGCTGAGAGCTTATATCCTTATATGCACAGGAAGCAGACAGAGAAAATCTGGAAATGGGGCCAGGCTATGAACTCTCAAATCCTGCCCAGAATGGCATTCAGCAAGGCCACACCTCCTGAGGGTTTCCCAACCTTCTCTGTAAGTGAAGCCATTTTGCTGTAACCATGTACTATTCTCCGCATAGGGAAAGAATGTTCTAGAATTTTCTCCCTACTAGGTTTTTCTGTTATGCTCTTAAAAGCTTATCATTCAAGTACTGAGCACCCTATACTGTGGCATGGTTTTCTCTTCTCCCTCAGGTTATATTTCTTATTTTATTTTACATTCTCCGAGAGACTATTCTCAGTGATATTTTCCAACTCATCTAATGGTTTTATTTCTCTTCACATATTGTTTATTGTCCAAAGCTCTCAGCTTATAAAGAATGAGCATTTTTAAAGTGGATGCTTACTTTTGGTTTGTTCTCAATAATATTCTTTCTTTTTTAAACATTACTTTTTTATTTAGGTTTATGTATGTGTGCCTGCTTATATATCTGTGTATCACATGCATGAATTGCATGCATGGGCTGGAAGAGGGCATTAGATTCCTTGGAACTGGAGTTACAGGCCCTTGTGAACAGCCTTATATGGGTGCTGGGAATGGAACCTGAGTCCTCTGCAAGAGCTGCAAACGCTCTTTACCATTACACTATCTTTCCAGCTTCTATTATTTTCTTGTGTCTGTGAGTGACCTGGTCAGGTGTTTGGAGTGGTTTCCTTCTGCTTCTTGTATTGTTTTCTCTTCTCTCAGACCCTTTTACTGCTTATCATTTGGGCGTTTCACACAAGAAGCTTTTTTTTCATGAGTATTTGGTGACATAGGCCTGTCTGTTTAACGAGCAGGACACTCTAAACATAGAGCATTCGGTGAGCAGGGATATGACTTTAACTGGGGGATTTTGCTGGAAGATACCTAGCATGACCATGCAAGGACTAAGGCATTTGTGAGAATTTTGAAGTTTTTCTCTATTGCACTGATCACATTTCCCTGAGATAAACCTTCCAGTCTCCTTCCTAGGGCAGATACCCTAAGTTTTCAGAATTCTTGCTGCTGATCTCAGAGGACTTCAGCAGTTGGTAAGCGCCTCTCCCCCAATTTCAATTTTCAGTATGAAGTCTTTTTTTAAATCTTATTTATTTTTTTATGTGTTTGTACTGTCTGCAGGTAGATTTGTGCGCCCCAGTATGAAGTCTTAACCATCTCCTCTGCTCATGGACCCCAAGGCATTAAGGGTCCCTGGTTCAACCTCTTCGTAAAGTATACATCTAGGGATGGAGAGATTGCCTAGTGGTTGGGAGTGCCGACTGCTCTTGCAGAGGACCCAGTTTGGATCCCCAGCACCCACATGGCAGCTGGGAACCATCTTTGACTCCAGTTCCAGAGGAATCCAACACCCTCTTCTGACCTCCGTGGCATTTTGCAACATGGGTGCACAGACCTGCATACAGACGGTACATTCATACACATAAAAAATAAATAAAATAAAAAAGTATACATCTAGTCTTCCATTGGGATAGGTGGAGGGGTAACTCAATTGTAGCCTCTTATCCAGACATGCAATTAAATCTCCAGTTTTAGCATCATCTGCATCCAGCTTCCAAAGTGCAGGGAGCTCTAAATTCCAGTTCTCATCCTAAATTAAATTCTCATCCTTTACTCCCCTGCATAGACTTATTTTGGGGTCATACTCACAATAAGGATACAGCTTCATGGATCTCATAAATCAGTTACTACCTTTCCACTTGCCTTTTGTTTTCTAGAGTTCTATTGCTGTCATACTTCCCCAGACTTTCTTGGGGTCTAATTTTTTTTTGTACAATCATATTCTTTGGATATTGTTTTTGAGAAGTGGTGAGGCACTTGTGTGGAATCTTCAGTTTGATTAGATGTCTCACAGTAAGTTTTTGAGAGAAATGGGAATTAGAAGATTGTTACTATTCTCTGAGAAAAGGTTTCAGAGCTATAAAGTTGAATTTTAAGTACTTCTATGTGATCTTGAGCCTGCTACTTAACCTCCCTTGTTCTCATAGATACAAAGGCAAGAATTACAGACATCATAAAGAGTTATTAGAATTAAAAAAGCACCTACTTCTAAACTGGCATACAGTAGGGTAATTACCCAATAGATAGCAACTTCTATTACCTTATGATTGGATTATAGCGATGCCAGTAATTTTCTGTCTTCTAGGAAGTGAAATAAGAAACAAAACAAGAATCCAAATATCATTTTTATTAGTAGTGTCCAGGAAATGTCAAGTAAATATCCCTGTGCTTCTTAAATGCCAGGTTTCTGACAGTAACTAGATTGGAGAAAGGGGCAGGGTTTCCCATTTTTTCAATAAGAATGGAAAGCAGTTGCAAATGCCCAGCATAAGCAACTTAATTTACTTTGCTGGCAGTAGAAGAGGTTAGAAAGTGACTAGCTTCTGCCAAGCCCTACAGAGTTCTTACCTAGGAATCTTTATCTTCTCTGGAGACCAAAAGTGTAAATAGAACACAGTCTACCTAAACACAGATAAGTTCAAGAGAAAACAGGAGGAAGAGACCTGTCAAATAATGGGGTCCTTTTTGGTGCATTTATCCTGCTTCCTGTTAGAAATGTGTTCCTTGGGAATAGGCTGTCCTCAGTCTAATTAGTTCTATTAACAGGAATCAACTGGTTAAAAGAGAAACTGAAAGAATGATTTCTAGCTCAGTCTTCTAAGTCTGTCTCAATTCCCTACAAGATAGACAGAATTACTGGTGGTATAAAAGCCAAATTCAGGGCTGGAGAGATGGCTCAGTGGTCAACAGCACTGGCTGCTCTTGCTGATGACCCAGGTTCAGTTTTCAGCACCCACAGGGCAGCTAACAACCATCTGTAACTCCTGTTCCAGGGGAGCCAACACCCTCTTCTGACCTCCTCAGTCATTGCATGGCATGGGTATACTTTTTATACATGCAAGCATTGCATTCATACACAGAATAAAACTAACAAAATATTTAAAAAGCCAAATTTCACATTCTGCCATCTATTAAATCATACTCCATTTACTTTCTGAGTACTAGTTATTATTTCTTTATATAAAATTTTGTCTGATCCTCATTTTTCCATAATTAATTCATATCTACTTGTCTTTAAGTTGTTGAAGTAGATAGAGAGCTGGTTTCCCCTCAGAGCAATTCAAATATATATTTATATATATTTACAAAAAAGTGTAGAATTCAGACACATCAAGACCCTTTAAATTGTTGCTTTCTTGCTAGGAGTGTGGGCCACAGAGGTTCATTGGGCTATAGGAATCCAGCTTTCTCTCTCTCTCTCTCTCTCTCTCTCTCTCTCTCTCTCTGTCGATGTGGGGTTTCTTTCTTGGAGTTATTAACACATAGTTGAATGGAGTTTCTCTGGAATGTTTTCCCTGTGGGATTGGAATGCAAATAGTTATCTTTCCCACCAACTTTCTTTCTTTGGACAAGGATTATTAAGCCTGGAATTTTTGAGCATATTTGATGAGAATAATGAGTAACATGCACACACAGGCATACTCACATACATGCACACGCAAATACACAGGTACATACACACAGAATCCCTGTTAGAAGGGAGGGAGAGCTCTCTACTTGTTATCAGGTTGGATTTCACTTCTCTTACACTGTCTCTTTCTGATTTTCTCTCTCTTCGTTTTCATTCTCTTCTCGGTCCTTTACTTTGCCTCTTATTTTTTCTTTCTGTTTTTGCTTGTTTAGTTTTTATTCTCCTCTTATTTTCTTCTTCTTTTGCTCCTCATTTGTCTTCCTCCTCCTCAGGATTTTTACCCTCTCAGCTGCACAAATTAAGCAGGACACTGAGAAGAGACTTTCTAGAACAAACTAAAAGCATCTCTTACTCCCTAAATGTCCAAACTGCTGAGGACCAACATGCAGAAGGCCATCTCCGTGGCCTTCTGTTGGAATTGGTATTCCCTGGAGAACTCATGGGTATCAATTATGGGTAGTGGTAACAAGGCAGTGACCTCCCTAGGACCTCCAACTCATTTCTCAGAGGACACCCAGAGCCCAGCTGCCACCACAACTTTGTGTAACTTTCCAACCTCAGACAAATCTGAACCGATGACCTGAGGGTGCGAAGCTCCGTATAACTTGATTACATTTTTTAAAAATTCCATTTTTCTCTTGAAAAGACACCTTCAGAACACAATGTTAGTTTATCTCTGCAATTTTAGACATCAAATAGCTTATTTTTTTAGTTCTCTCTGGGTCAAAGAATGTTATTAAGAAGAAAAATGTAAAAAATATTGGTTTTGCAACAATCCAGTATCCAAACTGAAGGCTCTAATAAACTCACAGAAATGTTTTTTGCTTAGAAATTCTTTAGAGAATAAAGGAAAGATAAAAACATCATGTAGCTTGAGAGTGCCCTAGAATTTACATTAAAAATGAAATTCTGCAAATAAAATAGCCAACAGATTTTTCAAAGATAATGTGCCCAAATAATATTTATTTATTATTTATTTAATTTATTTCTGATAAGATTCATCAGTAGGTGTTATGAGTATGTCTTTTTACTATATTATTTCTGTGGGCTATCACAGAATATAGATTTTGCATGAACAGAAAAGGAACAAAGAAGAATTACTCTTCACCTCCTCTCTTGAGCTGAAGAGTCTGTCCACAGAGTGCTTTCCCCATTCTCAGTAGAGATAAGGGATATTGGATCTTATTTCAAGGCCCTTGGATTAGAACTTCATCTCCAGATACTGTGAAGTTATTTTTATCAAAACAGGCACAAAGAAATTAAAACAATTGATACAACATATGAAAATGAACAAGCCATTCTTTATTATTTTATAGCATATAGGGGGGAAAATCACTATTTTTGTCTTCAAGTGCTTACATCTATGTAGGAAAGGGCTGTGAAAAAAATGAATTGTTCCATCTGTAATTTCCAGCAGGGAAAATGAGTTACAAGCATATCAGCAAAATACAGACAGAGGTTGGCCCAGCGAAGCAGGAGGAGAAATGACTAACCACCTTTCCCCTTATTCCCATAACTGATTGGATGTAAACAAAACATTCTCCCCAGAATGAAAGGCTAGAAGTCTGACACCGAGCACCAGCTACATCCCCAGATATCTTTGTCAGCAAGATGGGTTCAAGTTATGATTTCACCGTTTCTATGATTGACATTGTTACGGTTCTGAGAACAGTTACCATGGAAACAGAGGGCCTTGCATGTATTTGAAGTAATTCACCTGACCTACTGCTCAACATGCGGGAGGGCTGAGTGCTAGAATTCTTCCCAAGTTATTTCCCGAGATCCGGCCGTGAGGGCTATAGTGTTGGCTTGGTTCTGAAGAGGCTTTCCCGGGCAGTATATGTGAGGTAGGCTGGGAAGCAGGGCAATTTCCTGCATCTGCTGAGGCAAATTCCAGCCGGAGATTTCCCCCAGGGAGTGATGACTGTTTTCTCCTTCCTAAATATGGACTTCTTTTCTCTGTTATTCCCGGTGTCTCCTAGGAAGGCCTATAGGAAAGATGCTTCAATCAGTTCGTTGTGGAACATGTGTGTTCTACCTCTAGGCTGGAGATAAATGGGGAGAAAGATTGAGATGAAGAGAGAGAAGCACCATTAAGATGACTGCATCACCAGAGCACCAGGAAGGTATCTGGGTGGTATTAAAAGTCTGTGCTGCCCAGTCCTTTCAAAACAGCGGGCAAAACTCAGGAATCTGTCACCACATCATGGTGTACTCTGAGGTCACTATGCCGGTGAGTTCAGTCTTCTCAACACAATTTGGGCTCTTCTCAAATCTACATACTGAATTTTATAGGTATTGGGATATGGATCAGTTTCTCTATTGTGCCAGGGTTACGAAATAATAAATTATCCAGATAATGATCATAAACAAAAAATACAAACCAAAGAGACAGAGGGAAGCAAAGAAAGTCACTGTGGGGCTGAAGAGATGGCCTAGCGGTTAAGAGCGCCGACCGCTCTTACAGAGGACCCGGGTTCGATCCCCAGCACCCACATGGCGGCCGAGAACCGTCTGAAACTCCAATTCCAGGAGAACTCCAGTTCCAGGGGAATCCGAGACCGTCTTCTGACCTCCGCGGCATTGCACGACACGGGTGCACAAACTTGCATGCAGACAGTACATTCATACACATACAGAAATAAATAATAATAAAAAAAAAAAGTCACTGTGATGACAACAAACAATAAATACATGGACCAGACACTTATAATTTCCATATGCTTATGAATTTGTTTAACCCTCCCAACCAGCCTCAGAAAAATGACTTAATTATCTCCATTTTATATGGGAAAGTGAGGTATAGAACAACTATGTTCATTTGCCTTAGTTGTATAAATGGTGGCTCTAGGATTTAAAATTAGATGGTTTCTTTTATTTTTAATTTTTTAAATCTATTTTTGTATGTGTATGAGCATTCTGTCTGCATGTAGGTCTGTGCACCTGTATTGTGCAATGCCGTGGAGGTCAGAAGAGGGTCTCGGATTCCCCTGGAACTGGAGTTCTCCTGGAATTGGAGTTACAAACGGTTGTCAGCCGCCATGTGGGTGCTGGGGATCGAACCCGGGTCCTCTGCAAGAGCAGTCGGTGCTCTTAACCGCTAGGCCATCTCTCCAGCCCCAGACGGTTTCTTTAGTCCATCTTCCTACCCTCCAAATCTCTGCTTTAGTGTAACTGTCAGGATATTTTCATGGACAAGACGGTCATTGGGAGACTCTTTGAAAAGAAACCATTCATCCTGAGGCTTCTAGATAAAGAAGGAGCACTTCACACATACCTAAATAAAAGAACAAGCTAGAGAAGAGCATTTTAGTGAGAGGCAAAAAGGCCTCAGTATATTTGTAAAATGGAAAGAGAGTCAACATGACTATACTACAGAGTGGGAGAGAATGGATGGACCATGAGACTGGGACAGACCTAAGACAGATTTGGCAGATTAAGATTTTGCTAGAGTCAGTTTTTAGTTTATTTAGTAATCTATCTCTGGCAGATGTGTGGAGAATGGACTGAGGGTTAACAGAGGAAGTAGAGAGAACAGCCGTGAGGATGCCTTCACGGGGGTGGGGGTGGGGTTGCCCAGTCTAGGGATAATTGGAGGTTTGCCTATGGTTGTGATACTGTGGACGGAGGCACATGACTCTGCTGTGCGGGAAGCTCTGTTGGGTGCAGCATCAATGGGGGCAGGTGAGAGCCCGAGGACTGACGGGAAGGACAGAAACAAAGGCGCGTCTCAGCTTTCTAGCCTAAACCAGTGAACCACACTCTCATTTTCACTGAGCAGAGGCCCCCTAGCAGCAGAACACTCCATTCTCCTTAATCTTGTGAACCACCATGAACCCCCTTTCCCCATCCATCATAAGATGCTGCCTCCTTGTTCTGTTCCTGTTCAACATCTACATTCTGCAACTTGAGCCACTGTCTCTCTTTTGTAGCATTGCTGATCTTTTATTCCTATTTCCTCATGTATGTTCTATTTTCCTTCCCTGACATTCTCCTGAACTTAACCAATGATCTCAGTTCCATCCATTCTGGAGAATAACTCTTCTCTAGTATTGGTTATCTCTTTAGTTGGTTCCACAGACTCCATCATCCTTTAAAAGCAAGTCATTTTAGTAAATGAACTACACTTCTCATGACTGTTCCTAGAATGAATGTTCTTACCTTGATGTCTCATGAAGAAAGAGTGATGTTGGATCATCCTGGATACTACCCAGGCATGTGATTTATTCAGCAGCTCTGAACACTGCCTTACATCACATTTCTGCTACATTTCTATAGCCTTTGTTGGTAGAGAATTAACAAAAGGCAAATGTTGTCCGAAATAATGATATTGGGAGTTTAATGTTTGCTTCCTTAAAAATTTCCTTTTTAGGAATCTCTTAGAATGTAGGATTTCCAAATTTCCAAGTTTATTAAGCCAAATATCTCCCTTATTTCTTTATTAGAAAATTCATAGTAATGATTTTCCATTGAGATGACCAATAAATTATAATGTAGCCTCTTGTGATATGGCAAAAATGGAACCTCTGTTTAACCACATGGTCAAACACCCAGAGACATTTTTTAAATATCCAGTGTGGAGTGGTCATTCAAATAACATTAAACAGTTTGTATTTTAAAACAGCTGGTTTATTAAAAGCAGGCAGTTCCATGATTACCCCTCATAGGATAATTGTTCTGATGAGCTAACAGAGCTAGCTATGGAACTAAAGGGGACCAAAGAGAAAGGCAGAAAATTGGATTTGGAGTCACAGGAAGTCACAACTCTAATAGTAAAACTGGAAGAGAAAATGAGAGAGGCTAGCCTAAAAGGCCACAGTATCAGCCATGGCTTCTTCTAATTTTTGGTCTATTTCTGTAATTTGCCTCTCTACCTTGCTTAGTTATCTTCCAACACTGAGCTTGCATAACATGAATCATGCTGTTTTCTTTGTACTGATCCTCTATTCTGTCTTGAGAACTGAATATAAGTTCTGCTTCCTTCTTTATAAAGCATCTCCTAACAGCTGCAGGATGTCATTTGGGCTCTGCAACTGGATTGCCTGGATTCAACTCTGACTCTGTCAGTCTGCCTCTCTCTTTATTAATTAAAAATTTATTCTTAGGCACTTTCACACAATGCATACTGACCACCCCCACCTTTATCCTTCTCCTATCTCCCTGTCCACTTGATCTCTTTCCCACAAATCTCTCTCACACATGCATGTCTATTTGTGTGTGTGTGTGTGTGTGTGTGTGTGTGTGTGTGTGTCTTTTATTTATCCAAAGTCACCTGTTTGAATATGGGTTTGTGGATATCCACTGGAAACTAGTGAGGTCAGCAGTGAGTATATGGCTTAAGACATTCTGCTTCCTCTCCCGGAATCTATCAATAGCCAATACTTCAACAGCAAAGGCTGGTCCCATGAGCAGTTCCCCTTCCATGAGATTGTCGACAGGGCCAGTCCTGTGTGGGCTCAGTGCAGGTGAACACAGTTGTTGTGAGCTAATGGTAACAAGGGTTATGTTGATACTCTGACTCTGTCTCTAATTAGTTGTGTGATTTTGGTTAAGGGAGGTGGTGGTTTAAGTGAAAATGTCCCCCATAGGCTCCAAGCATTTGGACATTTTGTCCTCAGTTGGGGGCACTGTTTTGGGAGACTTTAGGAGGTGTGGCCATGCCAGCGGAGGGGCATCACAAGGGGCGGGCTTAGAGAGTTGCTGGATTTTCAGTCGCTCTGGGCTTCTTGTACCTGTTTCAAGGTGCAAGTGCTCCTCTTTCTGCTCCAGCCACCTCTGCCACCATGCCATCCTGTCATGACAGACTCTAATACCTCTGGAAGCGGAAGCTCAAATAAACTCTTTCTTTCTACAAGTTGCCTTGGTCCGTGTTTTTATCATCGCAACAGAAAAGTAATTAAGGCAAGCACATGGTCTAGTCTTCAGCTTATTCTTATACTAAATAGAAGGAACTGTAGCAACAATTTTGTAGTAGTGTTCAGATGCTTAATAGTTGACACATATAAAGTATTTAATTTGGGCCTTTTAAGTGCATAATAAATATGTCTAGCATTTTGTGTCAGGTAGAGCTACTCATTTCTTCATCTGGACTTTCATATTCTATTCATCTATGATAATGACTATCACCATGTGGTGATTATTGAGTTTACGGGTGAAAAGGCTGGGGTTTTGTAGAAAACAGAAATGTCAGCATTGCTTTTTCTGTTTTTCACAGAGCCTCATCTGATGCATGGTCATAATGAAAGTTCAACAAATCTTTAATAAATGCATGAATAACTGTGAAGATGCTGTGGTTTATTTAAAGATAAATTAATAAGGGGCTCAAGGTGAAATTATTGTTAATAAAATCAGCTAGAGTCCTACTCCATATTGTATGGTTATTTATTATATGTTTATTATATGGTTATTTGTAATTTTGTGATTTAAATCTTTGGCTACATGATGTTGATATCCTATATGCATATGTATTAAGGTAAAAGAAGGAGGTGAAGATATATTGAGCACTACCTACATACTATATATTTTATAATCATAATTAAGATCCTCCTCTAAGCTATTATTGTCATTGTACAGGTGGGAAATCAAAGGAGATTGGCAATAAATCTAAGGTTAAACCAAAATGTGGCTGGAGAGATAGCTCATTGGTTAAGAGCATGTGATGTTCTTGTAGAGGTCCCAAGTTTGATCCCCAGCATCCACATGATAGCTCACCACCTATAACCCCAGTTTTAGAGGATCCAGTGCCCTCTTTTGTCCTCTGAAGACACTAGGCATGCATGTGGTGCACACCTACATGCAGGCAAAACACTCATACACATCAAAATAAAAATAAAAAACAATGAGTGGCCAATCAAGATTTCTAACCCATAGAGTCAAGATGTAGAGTCTATAGTATCTGCTCAAAAAATACCTTTTCTATTTTGTCTTTATGAAATCACCACATTCATTACTGGTGACTTCCCATTATTTCTACCTCCAATGTTGTCCGAGATTTTATGGTTAAGCCATAAGTGCCCTTGACCCCAGACTGGAAGCATTGCTTCTCTCAGTGTTACCTTTCCTCCACAGGAAGCAAACCACTGTGCCTGACTTGCTGGTTACTGGTTGTTGAAAGATGATTTTATGACCAGATGGAGAACTTTTCTGAGTGAAAGGGGAGGTGAGGTGGTTAGCTTGATAAAACTGTAACACTTTGAACTTGAGCTTTGTTTACTGTTATCATCCTCTGTTGGTATGGCATAACGTCCCAAGTCACAAAGGACTCCCAGGTCACAGAGGAAACATGATCTATTTCCTTCCTAGATTCTCCAAGGCCGGCTCTTGTTCACCCTGGACTGTCTCAAAGACTCCCTACTTCTCCTGAGTGCTGAAGCTCCTGTCTCTTATACAGGGAAATCCTCATTATTTGAATCTCTCTCTCCAGTACTTCCTGCCTGAACAATTTTCCAAAAATATATGTCCACTGCTCTCAAATTCTAACTTTCAGAGTCAGTTCTTTAATGCATCTAGATTTTGATTGTCTTCCTGAGGTCCTTCATTCTACTTCCCAGACATAATTTCTATAAGGGAGGATTCATTTCACCTTGGGTTTCCCCTGCCAAGCAGAATAGTTCAACTACTCACGCTGCCCAAGTTTTATTTCTTCCAGTGATGACTTTGGATTCTCCAGTCTATTTTCACATTTGAGAACTTAGTCCATTGAAAAATAGATCAGATTGCCACAGTATTGAAGTGGTTTTGTTTCTTCTTCTCTTTTTAGTTACAATGCTTTGATGTTTGAAAAACATTATACACTGCTTGACAGCAAAATCTTAAGGGCAAATTTCTGCCATTACAAAGGTGTATCTATTTCAAAAGACCTAGTAGATTAATTAGATTACTGAGTTATAGATAACAAATATGGGGTATCCCGGGGCAAGCATTAAGCCTGGAAATTAATGATGGACATTTGTGAACACTTTGTCCTTCTTCCTATCAGTGTTTGAATGATGGCAGATTTTCAGTTGGTGAAATCAATTTAACAAATAACAGTATAGCTATATTTTTTCCCTCTTCAGACACTTATGTTTTGTTGGATAAATAAGTCAGTCCTTCATGAAACTTAAAGGTTTACTATTATTTGCAATGGTTCGTGGCCTCCCAATATCTTTTTTTTATATATAGAAACTGTTCAACTGTTTACCAATTAAAATTATGTAAAATTAAAATCCCAATTCAGGGCCTTTCATTGATGATAAAACTTTAAAGTTTTTAAGCTTGGATAAATCCTTATTTGGCATGTATACTCATTACTTGCTGTGGATGGAATGAATAGTTCTGGTTCCACAGAAAAATTTTGTATTTCACATGTAATATGATAAAGCTGCATGACTTTATTGTTGTTTTAAAATTTAATTTTAGCAGAGTGTGGTGGTGCACGCCTTTAGTCCTAGGACTTGGGAGGCAGAAGCAGGTGGATCTTTGTGAGTTCAAGACCAAACTGGTCTACATACCGATTTCCAGGACAGCTGGAGCTACAGGGAGACCCTGTCTCTCAAAAAGACAAAAAAAGTTTAATTTTATGTACATAGTACATTTTGATCATCTCCACCTCTAAGTGTACTTTCTCACCTCCTCCTAGACCTGGTGAAGCCCTTCTTCCCAACTAGCTTCATGTCTTCGTGTGTGTGTGTGTGTGTGTGTGTGTGTGTGTGTGCGTGTGTGTATGTGTGTGTGCCACTGATTTGGGTTGCTTGCATGAGCATGGGTGGGGTGTTATTTACTGAAGGATAGGAAACTGTGGTGGTTTGAATGAGAATGTCCTCCACAGGCTTCAAGTATACAGACATTTTGTCCCCAGTTGGTGGTGCTGTTTTGGGAGGTCTTAGAAGGCGTGGCCATGCTGGAGGAAGTACATCACTGGGACCTGGTTTAGAGAGTTCAACAAGACTTGCCAGTCTCCAGTTGCTCTCTCTCTGCTTCCTGTGCTGACTGGAAGATGTGAACCTCAGCTTTCTGCTCCAGCTCCTGCACCATGATTCCCCACCACACTGGACTCTAAGTGCCTGGAACCATCAATTGTAGGCTCAAATAAACTCTTCCTTTTATAAGTTTCTTTGGTCATGGTGGTTTTATCATAGCCACAGAAAAGTGACTAATACAGAAGCTAACCAATGGCTGCTCTGCTAAGATAAACTATCCTTCCCCAGCTTATCTTGCTGTCTCTGTCTTTGTTGTGAATTGGTTAACATGGAAGTCAGATGATCACGCTCTGCATGCCTTCCATGGCTTCCTGCTCTTTACCAAGTGAAAGCTAAAATACTCACAATGGCCCCAAATACCAATGTGGTTGGGGTTTGCCAAGATCTCTATCCCACACTTGTGGGGTGCCTGCTATTACTTGAATTTATTGGGCAGTCCCTTGCCTTAGCATCTTTGCTTTTTTTGACAGGGTCTTCCTAGCCCCAGCCTGCTTGGAACTCACTATGTAGACCAGCTGGCCTCAGTCTAGGAGGAATCCACCTGCCTCTGCCTCTTGAACGGTGTGATTAAAGGTGTGCACCAGCAGACCTGGTGGACCTTAGCGCCATCTATGGAGGCCCTTCTTGGAGCTTGCTTGGCTACTCTTTGGGCTGAATTCCTTTCAGATTCTTACCTTCTTCATAGAAATTTCTCGGGTCACCCTATTAAAAAAAAAGCACAGAATCCAGTGTTTGTTCAGTCAAGGGATGCTCCAGTCCTTTTCTATTTAGATTTTCCCCACCATCTGCCATGACAGATATATGATGCCTTTTATGTCCTATCTCTCCAGTGAAGTACAAGTTCAATGTGGGCAGACACTTTATCATTTGATTACTACTTTATTCACAGCATCTAGAACAATGTGTGGCACCTGGTAGATAAATAAATATTCATTGAATGAATGAATGCCATAGCTAGAAGTCTGGCATTCTCTCCTTCTACTCCTCCCAGCTCTCTCATGGAGAATACATAAGGGTCTGGATGTGTGTTGCTTGGCTTCTTCCTCTTTTTGAAGATTCTTCTAGCTATTTGGATCTGTCACAAAGATCTGGAAGTAATACTCATATCTGATTCTTGGCAGGCTCTCTGGGGTGGACCCTTTTTGAACCTTTTACAATAATTTTGTTTTTGAGATTTCTACAATATACTTTTAATTTTGGAATAATTTTAGACTTAGAGGAAGTTTGCAAGATAACACAGAGAGTTGAGATGTATCTTTATCTGGTTTTCTCTCTCTTAAAATACTTTATTATGGAGTTATGCTTGAAAAGCAAAAAGTACATGTATAATATATGCAACTTGATGAGTCTAATGATAAAGGTATTTGCTCAAACTATCATTACAATCTACTCTTTGTCTCAAAAGATGTCTTTCTGCCATTGTTCTTACCGTTGTTATTATTTCATAGTAAACAATTAGGTAGATCTCCAGGATCTGTTTCTCTTGTATAACTCATATTTTTTGCATTTTGACTAATACTTTCCAGCTCGCCCCTCTTCCCAGCTTTCAGCAACCATTAGTTGATTCTCTCCTTTTGTGCATCACACTTTTGTAGTTCATCATATAATCTGTATGAAACAGTATTTGTTCTTCAGTTTCTAACATATTTCACAGTGCATAATGCCCTTCAGAGTCATCCACACTGTCTCAAATGGCAGGATTTCTATCCTCTTTGAGGCCGAACAGTATTTCACGGATCTATATGGTACATTTTTAAAAATTCGTCCACCTGTGAGCATCTGGTTGTTTCTGTCTTGGCTGTTGTGACACAGTGAAGATGGGGGCACATTTGAGATCTAAGCCTTTGCTCTTCACTCTCCTTTCTTATATTTTCTTGTCTTTTTTTTTTTTTAACAACTGTCTCACATAGAAATGGTATTCCAATCCATCCCCAATGATCTCATTGGATCTTTACATCCACCCCATAGACAAAAAAAAGAAGGAAGGAATGAACATAACAATAATTGAGCATTACTTAGTGCCTGGAACTGAGCCAGGAACGTTCACAATGGTTCTTCATTTATGCATTAACCCCAGGATGGAGGTATCTTTAATCCTGTTTTATAGATGTGGCCCAGTGAGTTAGAGACTGGTAGCATGCCCGAGATCACACGGTCGCTCCAACCTAAGCTCCTTTTCTATTCCTGCCTCCTCTGTCCTCCAAGCTTCCAAAGCCCCTTTTGTGTGGGCTTGGCTTCATTTAAGTCACGTTTTAAGGTTTTCTTCTCCCCTGGAGATTTTTGGCTTTGGTAAAAACAAGTTGTTGTAGGTTCTTCGATTTGGTTATTGTTTGTCTGTGAGTGTGAACCCAGGAACTACAGCAGTCAAACCTCGTTTAATGAACTAAAAAAAAAAAAAAAAGAACTGTATAAGGTTTTAGGTTTCAGCTCATTGGGTGAAAGTTACCCCAGCAATTCAGGCATCATAGCTTTCAGAAGTGAGATTGTCTTCAACATTTGGCTTGACATCATGACAAAGAGCATTGGGGATTTTATTTGGGAAGAACATTGAAAGTCCTTCCTCCTATGAAGGGAGGATTTAAATTCTTTCAAGGCAGAATCTGAGTTTGTTCTCTGAAAAGGGGAGGGTGATTGGGAGGAAGCAGATTTGTCCCTAGCAAAAGTGCACACAACTTAAAAAAAAACAAACCCAAATTTGGCCAACTTTTCTCTGTTGGCAGAGTCTAGGACATGTCTTCATCTTATAATCAGCCCAGTCCTGGGAGACCTTCTCAAAGTTAAAGAAAGAAAAGAGTTCCCCAAATTATCCAAATTTGCTTGCTTGAAAAGCAGCCAACGGGGATCACATCTTTCCTATTGCTACCACATGTGCTGCCTTGCACACCCCATTTCACAGAATTGAACAGTGGTAGAAGGCCTTTTCACGGGGGATGCAGCACCACACCATCCTATTGGCACGGCGGCATTCAAGGGCAGGAAGCCCATGGCCTGTGGCTTTCCTTGTACTGAGTTCCCATCCTTGCACCTTGTTTACTCCTTTCTCACTCAGCGTATGCCTGGAGATTAAGTTCTTTTCTAAATAGACTACATGTGCAGCATTTAACACAGGGAACGGATTCGAGTCTCCATTTGAGTAAGCTGGCTTTAGAGCTTACAGGATATACCCATGCAAACAAACAATGTTTTAGAACACACTTAGAAAGTATTTGAGTGAGAACGTAGCTAGGAATATGTATTATGGGGTGCTCCAGGCAGCTCCTTAGATGGGCAGCAGGATTGTAGTGGGAGTCATGGGTATTGGTGCTGCGTGCTTAAGGACTTCTTCATTATCTTACTTGGGAAATGATTGCAGTGATTGTGAGCGCTCTGAAATAGTGTTGTTGTTTTAGAAAAATAGCAACAAGGAAGGAAGGAAGGAAGGAAGGAAGGAAGGAAGGAAGGGGGGAAGAGAGGGACGAAGGGAGGGAGGAAGGATGAAGGGAAGAAATGAAGGAAGGAAGGAAGGAAGGAAGGGAGGAAGGGAGGGAGGGAGGGATACAGGAAGGAGGATGGAAGAAAGGAAGAAAGGAAGTAAGTAAGTAAAGAAAAGAGAAGATGTAGAGCTATCTGGGTTACAAAAGCTAACCTTGTCCTCTGTTTTGTGTCCTTTGGTTATGTCGTCTAACCTTTCTGAGTTTCTTTTGCCTTACCTGAAAATCAGCAGTAATAACCTCTCCCTCCCAGAGCCTCATGTTGAACCAGGACATACATAGCATATTCTCTTTCCTTCTTTCACCATTCCACTGCGTTGATGATTTTTGGGTCCTCTGGGTATAAATGAGTGGGTTTTTCTTTCCCTCCCACTTTACAAATGAGTTAGCTCATTCTCTCTTCATCCTTTTTTCCTGAAGCCATATTTTTAGCTCTGAGATCTGAAGTGGATACATTACAGGTTCATTCCTGAGGGGACCCCAGCACTGAAAGTTGCATAATAGACTACTGTCAGACATTACAGCTAATATAGTCATGTAGTGCAGAATGTTATCTTGGTCAGCGATGATCCACATGTATAGCAATGGCTGTACTATATAGCCCGTGTGTGTAGTATGCTATGTCATGTAGGTTTAAGTAAGTATAGTCTATGATGTTTATACAACAAAACACATGCTATACTTAGAATATATCTCCATCACTAAGTGATGCATGTCTGTGTTTATACTGTATTTAATTTTTAAATTACATTTATTTATTATCTTTATCTTTCTGTGGTTTGCGTGTGTGTGTGTGTGTGTGTGTTTGTGTGTGTGTCTGTGTGTCTGTGTGTCTGTCTGTCTATAGTCATGTGGGTAGAGGTTGGAGAACAACTAACAAGAGTTGGTTCTCTCTTTACACCGTGTGGATCCCAGGGATCGAACACGGATTGTTGGGTTTGGGAGCAAGTGCCTTCATTCACTAACCCATCTCATCAGCTCTATACTATACTTGAGCATTTAACATAAATCATCCTGTTTATTTTGTACATAATATTTGTGTGAATAATAATGGCGTTTAATATCTGTCATTACTCTATTTTCCAGGTAAGGAGTTTGGAGCACTGAAAACTTATAGAACTTGACCAAGTTCACACAGCTAGCTGGAAATACCTGATGAATCCTGTGTTTCACCCTGGAGGATGAACGGTTAGCTTTCAGGCACTAACCTTGCCCTTTTCTGCACTAGGGAGGATGCTCCTTGCTTGCCACTGGTACTCTTAGTCCCTAGTATTTTTCATATTTCCTATGAATTCTTTTTTTTTTTAATTATTTATTATTTTTATTTTATGTGTCTGAGTGCATTCATTGCCTGCATGTGTCAAGTGCATCCATGTCATGCAATGCCGAAGGCGGTCAGAAGAGGGTTCAGGATCCTCCTTGAGCTGTTAGGGGCCATGTGGGTGCTGGGAATCCAACACTGGACCTCAGCAAGAGCAGCCAGAGTTCTTAACTGTTGAGCCATCTCTCCAGCCCTTCCTGTGAATTCTTTAAGTCCTCATAAACATACCTTTTGAGGCTGCTGCTTGTTGTCACTCATTTTTTTCTCTCTCTAGGTTTGGTATATTGTTGCCGGTGCTCTGCCCCGCCAACAGAAGCTTTGTGAAGGTGTCCTCCTGTGGCCGTGACTACTGGCACCCACCTTTGCAGGAGTTCATAAGGAAGTGCATGTCCTTGTGCCCTCGGTCACTGCTGCTGCTACTCTCTGGCCACAGATGAGCTTGCTTTAGCACCTCTGTGGCAAGACCACCAAGGCGGAGGATTTGTGTGAACCGCCTTTCAGGCCTTAAGGCAGCATTACTGCCTCTATTAGCACCAGTGGCTTATATCTCATCTACTATAAGCCACTTGAAAACTCAGAAAGTCGTATCAAGGAAAAGGCAAATGTAGGCAGCGTGTAACCTACTGATCTTGGAATCAGCCACAGACAATGAACAGGTGTGCTGTTTTATATCTTTCAATGAGTTTCCATTGTCCCTCAAGCCAATGAGCTACTAACCAATGGTTCCTTCTTGTTTCCACAAACATCTGACAGATCTTTTGCTGACCCTTGCTTAGGCCTATGGAGGACCTCTGCCAGTGAGGTATTATGAGAGCAATCTTACTCTTTATCAATTTCAGAAACAATTTTTTAGAAATAGCGCAAAATTAAAGCTATTTATTTTGCGAAACTGAGGAAAACAAGAAGACAGAAGAAAATGCAAACACTAGCACTGACAAAAACCATGTGGAGAGAAGGACCTAGATCTCTGCCAGCTCTTTAATACCAGAAAGAGGATTTTAGCACACACACACACACACACACACACACACTGAAATGTAAGGGCTATATTGAAACTCATTTCTAAAATGATGTTGAAAGACCTATCTTGATTATGCTGTGTTTTTAAAATTGTAAGCTTGAACTCTAAGGAGTTCATTCCCTTAAAGTCAATGCCCAAGGTGGTTAATATTTGTTATAAACTAACAAGATCTAGAATCAGCTTCTGGGCATGGCTGGCTGTGAAGGATTATCTAGATTAGGCTGGGCGGCTCCATTGCATGGCTGGGGCCTTGAACTGAGTAAGAGGTGAAAATGAATTGAGCACAAGAATTCATCTCCTGCTTCCTGACTGTGGATGCAGTATGAGCAGGTGTCTCAAGTTCCTGCGGCCCTGACTCCCCACCATGATGGACTGTGCCCTGGAACTGTGAGTCAAATTAAGTGCTCCTTTCCCTAAGTTGGTTTTATGAAGAGTATTTTGTCACGAGACAAAAATTGATTCAATATCTTAAAAAACTATTTTCTTTGGGATAGTCCCATATTTATTTTTGGCTCGTGAAAGTAAAAAGAATTTGAAATCTAGAAACTAAAAGAGTATAAAATAAATGATATGGGTTCTCTGTTTGATGCGGAATAGGTTTCAACTTCTTATCTTTGTTTGGGACAGTAGTAATCCGGATATAACACTGACTTTGATCCACCAGTTCCTTGTTCCATAAGACAAATCCTTGCTGAAGAAAGAAATCTTCTTGAAGCCCCTTGATTTTCCAGGTAGAAATCCATCTAGTTTTCTTTTAAGTTGGGTTCAGAGAAGATGACTTCTTTTTTTCCTGCTCTTTGTCAAGAAGTTTTTCATGATTACAGAGAAATTTAGGCAAACATTGGTATTTACTTTTCTCTTCTGGAGAAATCTCTCTTGGGACTTTGAGGAATGAAAATGAAATGAGTATATAAGGAAGGGAGGGGCAGAGAGGGGGGATTATTATTTTTCAGAACATCAACTAAAGTAGGGTAGAGTTTTAAGACTGGAATTTTTTCGAGTTTGGGAAACTTCAGGATTTTTTTTCGGAAGAACAAGCTGTTTGGGACGGATGGGTGGGTAGATTCCTTTGGGACAGATTGGTGAAGTGTCACCCATGCTCCCAAATTATAATTTCACATTTAGTCATGAGAGGGCTTGGGATGTAAAGAGCCTAGTTCTTAGAACAGAGATTCTCTGGAACCTCAGAGGATAGCATCAGGTAGCCATTCATTCTCTATTCAGTCGTTCCTTCACAAGTGTTTACTACAGTGAACTGTTTCAGGCACGCCTCTAAGGGCTGTGTAAATGTGGTGAAGGGTCCAAATAAATAATCTCTACTATGTTAGGACTCTCTATCTGTGGAAAAATAGAATATAGACATGTAGAAGTACATAAAAATGTTGAGGATTCTGAAGGAAAAGAGAAAGAATCTGGAGATTCTTCTTCTGCAGAGTGAATTGAACAAATCTGGGTCTCTGTTTAACTCTGTCCTTTCCTTCAGTGCATTCACTACTCCATGCCTGGCAAGCAGGAGAAAGTTCTTACATGTCGGCTGGGTTTCCAAAAGCATGTTTAGACCAAGGTCTCCCTTTCCTGCTTCGCTGGGCACTGAAATACTTTCAGGCTTTGGATCAGGCAGTGGAAGATAGGTTTGTTTCTTTCTTAGCTTGATGGTGGCTACAGGCAGGTGGCATGTGGACGTAAGTTGCTAGGCAATCAAAAAGCAGTAGATATGGACCTTGGGAGAGGAAATTCTGAGCAGTGGAAAAACTGAACAACCTTCTGGATGAAGAACAGTGTTAGAAGTCCTGAGATAAAAGGGAAGCAGTCGGTTGAAGAATATTCTAGAACAGCATGAACAAATGGGATAGGAGAGTTTTCTATTGAACTGAAGGAAAGTTAAAAACAGTGACGTGAAGACACAAGTGTGGGGCAGAACATTGGAGAGTGAGGCAGAGCTGAGTTGAAGCAGAACTTTGAAGGTCATGTTAATTAGCCGGCAATCATTGAGCAGCTGGTACCTGGACTGTGCTCTTGCTTTGACCTTCATGGCCTTTCTAGTTTTTTTTTTCTGAGAATGTCACTGGATTGATTATACTTCAGTCTCTGCAATCCAACTGTGCTATCTATTTAGTTTCCTGGTATTTTTGAACAGGTCTGGCCTGGGCCTGCTGAAAGAGAACTGAGTGATAAAGACTTAAATCAATGGAAACCCCAAATTTATCCATAGACTAACAAGAGTGGTCTTGACTATTTTCATGAGATAAATGTTTGGAGCATCAAAAAAAATGAGAAAAGCTGTTCATCTTTCTCTTGAACTAGAATATTTGGATATTGGACTCCAGACCTGGAGATGGCGGAGCTTTCAAAGACAGATGTCCAGGAAGGTGTGTGCTCACTGTGATGAGCTCACTATGATGAGCTCACTGTGATGAGCTCACTGTGATGAGCTCACTGTGATGTGCTCACTGTAATGTGCTATGCTTTCACCTCCTGCCTTCTGAAGACCAAAAATCCTGGACACTGAGGTAGCTCAAAGGATAAATGCACAAGGGATAAGCTCTCTTTTCTGGAGGGGTAATCAGAATTAGAAAGAGCCTCATTTGGGGCCATAGCCTTTATCTGAATAATTGAAGCTAAATGATTTGAGGAAGATAAAATGGAACATTTATTTTATATTGGGAGACTTTCAGAGGTTGTGGGGGTGACATCTTGAAATCATCAAGTTAATATTTGCAAAGCAAAATGTTTGAGTATCTATACAAAGTTAGACAATCAGAGATGTAAGAAAGTTTCTAATGAGATTGGGTCAGGTTTTACTCATAGATCAATGAAGTTCACAATAGATTTTGCTGCCAGATGAGTTATATAAAGAGGTTTAGATTTCAGAGTTCAGAGATCTCTGAATTCCAGACAAAAGAATTGTGTGGAGCTCTAGCATATCAATTTATTAGACATGATGGGAGAAATTGTTCATTACAGGAACTGGGAGACTCTAGAAGATCCTTTTTTTTTTCTTTTTTATTTTGAGACAGGGTCTTCTAACTCACAGAGATCCACCGGCCTTTGCCTTCTTGAGCTCTGAAATGAATTACCCACCACACACCCTCCAGAAGACTCTTTGTGTAGGGCTACCATGGGCATGAACCAGGAACAGATTTTTTTTTTTGAGACAGGGTCTCCCTTTAGTCTCAGCTGGCCTGGAGCTCGGTATGTAGATCAGGCTGGCTTGAACTTACAGAAATCTGTCTGCCTCTGCCTCCCGAGTGCAGGATTAAAGGCATGTTCCACTATGCCGGGCTCAAATTTGACCCCTAATCAGTTTTGCAAATAAATTTTTTCTTGATGGATAGTCACAGCCAGTGACTTTAATGCTTTTGAACATTAGTGACATGTATGTATGTATGTATATATATATATGTGTGTGTATGTGTGTGTATATGTGTGTGTGTGTGTGTGTGTGTGTATGAAATGAATCCCATAAAGACAGAAATATGTACTATCTGGCCATTTATAGAAGGGTCTACTCTCCATCCCCCCATTTCCTTTTCCTTTCTCTTTCTATTTCTTCTTCTATAGCCCTTCAAGTGGGAGAATCAAGTTTTGGTGAAATGCAAAAATAACCCAACAGTCGAATTGCCCACTGAGGCATAGATTGATAAGCCCTATCTTTGGTAATCAATAAAGCACTAAATCAAGTCTTGATTTGCAACATTCAGGCTCCCAACATGATATTATTAACATAGAATTGGAAGAGATGCATGGCAATAATAAACTCCTCTATAATATTTCCACCAGGCCGAATTAAGAGCTGCCAAGATTACAGGACCACAAATAATAGTAAAGTGAGATAAATGATGAAGTGGTGAATTGAATTTTTGATAATACCTGTGATCAACTATTGATGTGTACAATTTTTTGATTATTTATGTATTAGTATTTTTATGTGTGTGAGTATAGTGCCCATATGTATGTTAAGTGCACCTATGTGGAGCAAGCCCCATTGAGGTCAGAGACTTCCCTAAAACGATTATTAGCAGCCACGTGGGTGCTGGGAATCGAATCCGGGTCCTGTGTAAGAGCAGCCACTGCTCTTAACTGCTGAGTCATCTCTCTACTCCTATGACACACGCAGTTCTTGACAATGTATTAATTTTTTACAAGGCTGAGTCTAGCACATTCCTGGTCCTTTGAATCGTCTTTATCAGAGATATGGGTTCTTATGAGTCCTGAGGAGAGAGATGGGTACTCTGGTTTTGTATGTCATTATTTTTGGTTCCTGTCCTAGGTAGCTTTTATCGCTATGATAAAATACTGACTAAGACTACCTTGGGGTCAACTTACAACACAGTCCATCATTGAGGGAACCCAAGGCAGGGACTGAAGGGCAGACCACAGAGAAACATTGCTTCCTGGCTTCTCTGCTGGTCTGTGCTTAACCTGCTTTCTTATACAACCCGTGTCCAGGATTGGCATTGCCCACAGTGGGCTGGGCCATCCCACATAACCCAATAACCAAAATATGCCACAAAAACATGGGCACAGGCCAATCCAATGGAGGAAAAATTTCAGTTGAGGTTCCTTCTTTCCAGAGGTGTCAAGTTGAAACTGAAGCTATCCAGCAGTTGTGTAGCTGATCTAGGTGAAAGCCTGTGACACTAACACGGAACCTGATCCACATTGGATTCTTCCTATACAGGTCCAAACTGAACTAGCAGAGGTAAAGCTGGGGGTGAAACTCAGAGAAGGAGCCACATAGAGGATAGAGTTACTAGAGCAGTGCTCCTTCCCATGAGACACGCTGGCCAGTCATGCCAGCTCAAGTGATCATCCTCATGACCTGATTCTTAAGCCTGGGCTTTATTCCATGGTGTGAATAGAGACATGGGGTGAAGGAGATGCATTATGTTGAGTTGTTTGACCTCGTTTATTGTTGGCTATCTGTTAGTAACAGGACATTTGGCTTCTATACTTGGGAAGGTAATCCTCCTCTCTAATGGCAATGTAGTGCCCTGTTATTAGCAATATTACACTTTTAAAGGCGAGCAGAGAAGAGGCCACTGATGTAGTCATTATCATGAGCCAACAACAGGGCAGAATCACCATCATGCCATGCTTCTCATGCCGAGCTTGTTAATGGGTGTAATTTTGTTAGCCTTGCAGTAAGGAATCTTTAGGTCATTCGCATTGTGAGAGGTGAGGAGGAAAAGCTAATTGAACAAGGTTGTCACCTTCCTGAAAGCATATTCAAAAAAGCTTGCTGAGCTGAAGGATTAGAATAAAAGGGGGGGGGGGGCTTATTGCTGAAAGCCTTTTTCTCCTCTCTCCATTTTACTTTTCTTCATTCAACAGGGACTTCTGGAAAAAGCATGTAAGGGATGGAGAAAGAAAGATTCAGAGAGAAAAGCTACAGCTCCTTGTTCTTTTCCTCTTTCCTTTGAAAGTTGCAGATGAAGAGCGTGTGGCTTATGTGGAGTGGTTGTGGAGCTCGGCAGCTCTCAGTGACATTACCGAGGGGAATCCAGGGCCAGAGGTGTGCAGGTGGGGCTGTCAATCACAGCTAACATCAAGGGCTCTTACAAAAACAAAAGGCAAGAAAATGGATGTTTAATCAATAAAGTTGCTCTCTGCTTAACCTTTTGTGTTTTAAGCAACATTCACCGGAACTCAGCAACAGAGTCCAATATTTAACACATAAAAGATACCCAGAAAGATGAAGCCTTAGAGAGCAGCTGGTAAGTGAAGATGGGACAGAGGGTCAAGAAATGGAATGAAAGAGACTTGGAGGAGAGGGAGGTCAAATGTACACTTAAAGGCTGGATCCTTTAAGAACAAGCAGAGGGCTGCTGGAGAGACAGATGTGAAAGTCCAGCATTAGACTGCATGGTATTGGGCCCCTGATGAGCCCAAGGTATATGCAATCTGTCTGTCCTTGCTTTTAGAAGGTAATCAGCTGGAAAGGAGACAGTCAGGAGCAGCCATGGTTGGCTCACCTTATTTAGACTACTGTTCTCAAGCCCCTGGTCAGCTCCCCAGAAGCCACTCTGAACTTAAGATGCACAGTCCAGGATTGTGGGGCTCTCGGAAGAGTTTAGCCATCTAGTAATTTTCCACTAGCAGCTTCCCAGCACTGAAATTATCACGAGGAGTTTGCAGTCCATTGTGTAACTTATCACAGGAGGTGTTGCAAATGTTCACCTTAAGTAGAGATCTGTATCTGCACATTCTTTCCAATATGTAAGCATTGAGGTGTCTGGTTTGGCGATGCTTCCGCATTCCCTAAACTTTATATTCTACTTGTGTTCTATATAATAAACGAGACTTGATCAGAACCTGTCTTGTCTCCATTCCTTGCATCTCTTGCCCCTTCCCCTCACTCTTTCTCTTCCAGGACCCCGTTGACTGAGCCGTGGGATGGGTCACAGGATGGTCGGCGGGAGGGCGGCAGTAGACAAGCATTAGAGAAAACGTCCGGGCAGGCCCTTTGGCTCTTTGGCAGTGCTCAAGTTAGGCCTTGAGTAATCTCTCTGTACTCTCAACCTGCCTCCATTCAAGCCCATCCTCCAGTGTCAGGTAACTAAGATTAATTTTGAAAATGGAAAAATTATAGAAAAGCGGGAAGAAGCAAATAGGAATCCATATATCAGCTTTTGTTGTTGTTTTTTTCTACCTTTCCTTCTTTCAATACCATCTTTGTCATGTGTCAGAAGCTGCTTTAGAAAGATGACTATCAACCACCGATGGCCTCCATTTGGAAGGGAAGACACATAGGCAAATGATTATAAGATTTCATTCCAGTATGTGCATACATTCGAAGTTTCTTTTTGTAATTATTTTGATGATTTACTTTGATTAATCAATATATACAAACAGGACAAAATTCAAAAGCTTAGAAGAGCATAAAGGGAATGACAGGCCTCCCTCGTCTATCCCCAAGCTGCTCAATTTCTCATCCCAGAGGCCATCTGACTCTGTACATGTATATGTATATATTCATGAGCATGCACATCCATGATGCATAAGAATCTTGCTATAAATTATTTAAATCTTTCACATTTTACTTTGTATATTTTGGAGAATAATTATGAGCACCTAAGAGCCACCTACATTCATTAATTGCATACTGTGTAATTGAGGATATTTTAAAACATGTATATGCAAAAACCATATACATTAAATCTATACTCGGCTATGTAAGTTTTCTGGTACAACCTGTTGAGTTAACTAATCATGTTCCTTAATTCCAGCACATCATCAACCCTGGTAACTTCTAGATCACCTCTTTTCTCTCACTACAGGTTTAAAAGAATATATCTAAGCATGTTACTTTGTGTCTGATAGTTTCGTGGCTTTTAAATAATGCTTAGCCCTGGGTAATATTCCCTCCACAGTAATAGACAGCTAGATGGCTTCCAACCTTTTGCCTTTGCAAACAGCTCAATGAAAGCATCCTTGAACATTTCCTTATTGACTTGTAATTGTTCTTATGAGATATAAACCCAGGAATAGAATTGCCAGGCCAAGAAATAGATGTCCATTCAATCAAGGTACTGTTAGACTGAACCTGAGTGGCTGTGCTTGCCCATGATCCCAGCTGTGTCAGAGGGGGTCCTGGATTCCCAGCTCCATTGGGGGGGGTATCCTTCATTACTGTATCTGTTCCAGGACTTGGCACTCATCAGCTTTTTAGTTTTTGCAAACCTGATTAACATGCAGTCCTATCTCCTTTGTATTTTAATTTGCATTTCAGCAAATATGAATACATTTGGACACAGTCATATGTACTCGTGTGCCTACTGCTTGTCTTGTGTTATTGCTAGCTCTTGGTTTTGTCTCATTTTCTTAGATTCTCTATTCTTTCATTGTGGATTTTGGAAATACCTTAAATATAGAATGTTTGAATTTTAGATGTTACTTTGTATTGTTTTTAGACAATAAAAGTATTTTCTCCTGTGATCTGTTTCATAACATTGTCAAGAATATGCATAAATTTAATGTATGAACCCATTCTTTCCAGCCTTATGAATTAGACTTTCAGGATTTGTTTTAGAAGGCTTTCCCCAGTCTTGGTGGAGAAGAGAATTCAGTATTTTCTTGTATTAGTTTCTATCTTTCCCTTTCACACAACCACTACTGTGCATGGTGTCCAGTAGGAACTCAGATTTTATCTTTCTTTGTGTATTAGGGTAGTTATTTGTAGTACTAATTTGTAGCATTAATCTTTTCTTGCTGATACAACAAATACCACAGATGAAGCAGTTTTTAAAAAGCATATAAATCTATTATTGTTCTGGAGGATGAGATGGTCATGACTAAGGTACCAGCAGGTTTGGTGTCTGGTGAAGGTCTGAGCCCAGTTTTCAAGATGATACCTCGAATGCTGTGTTTTCTAGGTGGGACAGATACTATGGCCTCAGATGGAAGAGGACATTAAGGGCAAAGGGCATTTCCCTTAGGACACTCCCCTTTATATGAGGCTCTGCCTCATGCTTTAATCATGTTCCAAAGCTCCAAGCATTAGTTCTATCATTCTGAGTTTTCAGTACCAATATAGAAATGTTGGAGGACACATGCATTCACAACACAGCAAACACAAGCTATAAGGAACTGATGATCAGCTTCAGATCTCTCTAATTATTGCAATGGCTTTGTAGCAGAGCCCAATATCAGAACAGCAATTCTCCACTCTTTACACAACAAGTTATTCAAACTGTTTCCATTAATCAAACACACTTATCCTTCCTTAGGAATTTCACAAACTGTGTTCTTGAAAGACCTAACTAAAATATAGTTTGGGATTTAATTTTAAAGTTAATTTCAGAAGAAATTGCTACCTTTTATGGTATAAAGAATTACTATCCAAGATAAGAGTATCTGTTTAACTTGTCCTACAAGTAAAGAAAGTGTTATAATGTGATATTGTGTTATTCAGAAAATATATAGGCCATTTGTATACCTTAACCCGATACAAATTATAAAGAAGACCAATTAACATTTTATATTCCCGATTAGTTCAATTGTATTACCATTTCCACCAAAACCTACACCTACATTTAATTAATCTAAACAATTCACTAAGCCATTAAAATATCCTATACTTGGTGGATAAAGCTTGGGCAGAGTTGAGAACCTGCTAAATAAATTTTAACCAAATATACACTTTGTTCTTTGCTCTTTAATGCTTTATGACTGGACTAAGACTTTCTTTCTATTTTGGTATGTAAAAATTTTAACTAATTCCTTTAAATTGTCCTACAAGTTAAACGAAAGTGTTACCACGTGAGTTGTGGTATTTCAGAAAAAATATAGAGCGGGACCAACCCATATCTAACTATGAATAAAACAACTGCATTTTATATTCCCAGTTCAGTTCAAATGTCAGTATCTAGGCTCCTTTTTTCTTATTATTAAAACCAGACAAAGATTCGCATATAAAAAAATTTGCAAGCAGTTGTGCCCGAGCCCACAGCAGCCCAAGGTTCCCGACCATCTCAGCTGGAGGGGCTTGAATGTTAATCAAGTGGATCAAATAAGTGTCCAGACTATATTGGCAATAGTTTTTAACCGTTCACCCAAGTGCCGCTCCCTACAATATACCACGCCCCTCTTCCGAAGATTGTTCCTTAGGTTTAGAAATGGGGCATAGGTGGATGAGAATCACAACAGTCTACTTTGTCTGGAGAGGTCATTTTGGACTCTAATGCGGTTCTGGCTGCTTCCTTTCATGGCTGCCCGATTGCCCAGGGACAAGCTTTCAATCCTACTAATGAGCACAAGCGGTTAGATATATTATGTATTTAAATATTTGCTAGGTTTATTATGGGGAGGTTACTTTGGGTAATAACAGCGATGTCTGGATGTGTCTTAATCCCTGGATATACTTTTTTTTTTTTCCCCTGAGAGAGAGGACAAGGCCTTACTGTGGCAAATAAATCTCCTAATCACTAGAAAGTATAAGCTTGTGGCAACATCCAAAAGTTATTTCGCCAAGGAGAGAGCTAATAATCAAATAAAGGTGCGATATACAGACATATGGCTGACACTGCTGCACAGTATCTCCAAGCGATTGGGGTGTAGCTTATGTTGGTGGAGGAGTTTTGCTTGAGTCAAGGAGACTAACATTTGCTTTATTTAGTTTAGTGGCCCTTTGTAACACTCTCTGGGTATTACAGAGAACCAACTGTATACTTGGTAAGTGCGATTCTCGATACAAATCCCTCCCATGGTTACATAGGTTCTAACTTAAATTTCCTTCCCAATAAGTAGCATACAGTCAATGAGAACCAGTTGGGGTAAATGTAATGAAAACTTAATGCCTTGGCTCCTGTTTAGGGTATGTGTTAATACAACTTTAGGCATCTATATGTCAAACATAAAAACATAAAAAAAAAAAAAAAAAGAGAGAAGGAATAGAAAAAAAACCAGAACAGGAAGGAAGGTGGGAGGTGGTGTACTATCCTTTCTGGGATACCAATGGAAAACTCTGTGTTTCAATTCTATCGATAAATTTTCAATTTTTTTTCTGATCTTGGAAAATCACAAGGGAGGAGATTTTTAGTTCCCACAGGTAAAAATCAACCAATCTAAATGCCTGAAAACTAACAACTTATGGCTATGCAGGAAGGACTGGGGATGCCCAAGAGGTTGACACATCGAACATTAAGGAATGATGAAACTCAGACTGCCTTAAATACGACAAGCTGAGCATTTGCCTTGAATAATATTGGGGGTTGAACTGTTTAATAATGACCCTAATGCTTGAGAAACCTTCTCAGTCTCCTTTTTTTTTTTTTTTTTGTTAGAAAAAGAAAACAGGGATGTTATGAAACCATCCCAACGTAAACAATCCATTGTTTTACAGGTGGTAATTTTCCTATAAAACAGGCACAACGTATTAACTGATTGATAGCATAGGAACTGTGAAAGGATATTCCTCTATCTAGAGCCAAATATAAAAGTAAAGTCCTTATAAGCTTTGGTATTAGTCAATAAATATAGGCGATTCTAGACACAGAAAGCTCTGATATCGTAATGAATTATTCTGCCTAGAAATGTTGGCTAGGGAATTCAAACCGGCCCCCCCAATTATAAAGGCCTTTTGCCTATAAGTGGATATATGACAAGGAGAAAGGCAGTAAGTCCCTGTTATCGAAGACCTGTGTGAGCATGAAAATGTATGAGACGTCACTTGCTAGCCTACAACTGGGCCTCTGGAAATGCTGAGAGTGGTACCAAAGGCCACTAAGGCAATACAACAAGAAATATTGGTCCCCTGAGATAACAAGACTCCTCTGAAATATCAGCTACACTCAACAACCGGAGATACTGTGCAACAGTGGAGCCAAGTGTCATATTATATCCCAAAACTATTTGGCTATTAGCTCTCTCCTTGGAGTAATAACTCACAGCGGATGCCCAAAGCTTATGTCCTGCTTAGTGGTTAGGCGATGTGGATAAGGCCACAATAAGAATTTGTCACCCTTTATAGAGACCACAGTTGGCGGATTAGCATACATCCAGCATCGGTGTCTATGCTCACAGCTTAGCTTGCCATAATAAGTGGTACTGCTAGTGCCTGTACATCCAATAGTTTGGAGCTTTGTTAGCTATGACTGAAAGGTATCTACTGGGAAAAAGCTGTCAAATCCGTTTGGAAGGGAAACAAACTGAACAGACTGTGGTCAAAATGACAACTCCAAAGAAAAATAGACTGTATTTCTTCTCACCCACTTTGTGCCCCTTCCCTAATCCCAGGGAACAAAACTGCGGAAGAGGAGGCTGGTAGATGTAAGGGCTGTGGAGATGATAGGGGTGAATCATGAGACTACAGGTAATATAGTCTGGACACCTGATTGATCAACATGCCTGTGCATGCCAGCTTCTCCAACTGGACTATGGGAACCTTGGGTTGTTCAAAATTTGGACATAGATACTTGCAAAATGCACCAATTACTTAATTGTATGACATACTGAGTAACATCAATGTTATCTGCAAACAACTGTGTCATTGTATTGTAGAATCCCTTAAAAATAAAAAAAAGAGTATCTCTTAACATTTACCTAAATCTTGCATTAAATCCAGAAAACAAAATTGAATGCCTCCATTGAGAGCATGTATGTATACACTTAAGCAAATTCTATGGTCATTGCAAGTGTTTTTTGTTATTTCAAGTGGTATCATGTTTTATGACATTTTTCTGTTTGATATTTTCTGGGAAATAAAAATTCTATTTAATATGTTGACTTCGTATTTAGTAATCGGATTGAACTCATAACTACATTGAGAACTTGATGATACTGTGATTTTTCTTGTGTAGATTATCACAGCATTTTCGCGTTGACTATTTTATTCCATTCTTTCCAATCCCCACCTCTCATACCTTTCCTTATTTATTGTCCATAAGCAGTGGAATCATGATAAATAGTAGAGGCTATTTTTGCCTTATTTCTGTTCTTCAGTGTTCTCCAACGAAGACATACAGTGTAAGTTTTCAGGTCAAATATTTTTAAGATTCCTGATATTCTCATCTATACCAAATTTACTAAGAGTTTTGTGTCATAAGTAAGTGATAAACATCATGTTCTTCAGTTGTCACATCCAAGGTTTTTCCTACTTAGTATATTAGTGATGGCATTTCCTTGAACTGTTTTTTTTTTTTTTTATTGAACCATCTTTGGGATAAGACTTGCTTGAACATGATGTATTGCTGTCAGATGATTTGCTAATATTTTTGCTTCTAAGGAGAAATCTGATCTTCTACTTTCTTTTGTTGTTGAAGTATGGAACAGTACTTAAGGTACTTTTGGAACCAGACTCTGAGTCTGAATAGAGTTGTATGATCCAGGAAAGTAGTTTCCTGGCTCCATTTTTCTCACTAAGCTTAATGATACCCAAGTTAAATTGTCTTATAAAGAATAAATGAGGGCTGGAGAGATAGCCTAGCGGTTAAGAGCGCCAACCGCTCTTACAGAGGACCCGGGTTCGATCCCCAGCACCCACATGGTGGCTGAGAACCGTCTGAAACTCCAATTCCAGGTGAACTCCAGTTCCAGGGGAATCCGAGACCCTCTTCTGAACTCCGCGGCGTTGCATGACACGGGTGCACAGACTTGCATGCAGACAGTACATTCATACACATACAGAAATAAATAAAATTAATAATAAAAAAAGAATAAATGAGATAAAATATGGAGGGCATTTATAATAGTATCTGATAGATGTTAATTTTTTATCTAAATGTTAATTGTGATTATGACAGCAAGTTTGCTTTGTTTGCCAACCAACACTAGCCTTATAGAATAATCTAGAATTATTTATTCCTTAAAATTTGGTAGGAAGTATAATACTTTATGAGTTTGGAGTTTCTTTTTCCTTTAAAGTCGTTTCAACTTGTAATTTTATCCTCTTTATACTTATTGGCATAGTCATGTGTTCTGGTGTCTTTTCTGTTGCTGTGACAAGCATCATGACAAAAAGCAATTTATGGGAGGAAACGGTTTATTTCAGCTTAGAAATTACAGTCTGTCATTGAGGGAAGTCAGGGCCAGAACTCAATAAGGAACCCACTTTCTGTTGAAGAAGGATGGCAATAGCCATGGAGGAATGCTGCTTGCTGGCTTGCTCTATGATTTGCCTGGGCCTATATTCACCAAGCTTCCTTGTATAGTCTAGAACTACCTGCCCAGGGAACGGTGCTGCCCACAGTGTGTTGGGCCCTCCTACATAAATTCACAATCAGGACAATCCCCCACAGACATGCTCATAGACCAACCTGATACATTCAACTACTTAATCAACACTTTCTTTTTCAGGTGATTCTAGGTGGTTTGAAGGTCACAGTTAATGCCAACTAGCACATCAACTTTTCTATTTCTTGTACCACTTTGTCGTTTCATGATTAGTTTTACAGAAATATATTCATTATGTCTATATTTCAAATTACTCCAGAGATAGTTATTTATAATATTACTTTAGCTTTTTAAAAGATGTTTTATTGACTATAGCTATTTATTCTTTAAATTCAATATTTGGTTATTTAAATTCTTTTTGCTTTGGTCAATCCATCTTATTAAAATATTTCAAAGAACTAGATTTATTCTGCTCTTTTATGTGTGTTATTTATTTATGTTCTTAACATTTACTATTTGCCTCTTAGAATATGTGGTTTTTATTATTTGTTTTTAAATTCTCAAGTTAAAAGCTTAGCTATCTTTTTTTTTTTGGTACATGTGCTTTTTTTACTGATAAAATGCATTTCACATTATAACTAAACACTTCTTTACCTCTGTACATAAATATTGACATATTAAAATTTATTGTCAACTGTTTCTAAGTATTTTTAGTTTCTCTTTTAATGTCTTTTAAACCTAAGAGCTATTGTTTAACTTCATATATATGAGATGTTTAAGTGAATATTTTATTTATAATCCAGAAAATTTCAATATTCAGAACATTTGCTATGTATTTTATATACATTAAATATAAATAATTCTAAGTGACCATGGTCAAGGACACATAAGAAGGAAGAATATACATTGCATAGACTTTGTAGTCTGATTTTGATCATTGTTGAATTCCAGGTTTTAAAGAATTGACCTCTCTTCTATGATCAAAACACATTGTATGAAATGCTCAATGAATCAATAAAATTATTTCAATAAAAAAAAAGAATTGACCTCTCAATCTCATGAAAGAAATATTTAGCAAGAAACCTCATGGAGTTTTGGGATTTAAATTTTTAGGACATTGAAGTAGTTTTTAAACCATGAAGTAGCATTCCATGAAAAGATCCATGATGCTGCTTTTCTAGTATAACAAATAATAGCAAGAAAAGCCCACTTTATGGAGAACTTCCTCCTTGGAGAGGTAAAACTATAATTCCTACCACACCCCACTGATTTTTGGGGGAAATCCCAAGTCTGGATGGAGGCTCAGGGTCAGCAATCTGTACTTGCATTCTTGTGAATTTCCAGCCATATTTGGGGGCACATTTAGATAAATGGGAGAAATATTATTTCCTAGTTCTATGGTGACAGTATCTTCATACTGAGATGACAGGAGCTCCTATCTTTGTTTGTAAGCTTCATGTGGAGGTTCCTTAAGATCTTGTGTGTAGTGGGGTTAGGGCTTCCTCTGTGGAAGTGTTACCTGTGTTACGCACACATTTAGATACAGGAGAGGTTATCAGGAATGAGTTGCAAAGTCCTGGACGTGGTGGGAATCTGAGAGCTTGCAGGGAAGTCATCAGAAGCTAGAGCATTGCCACTCGATCCAGACAGCAATAGGCTTGGCATTAGCATTTCCCAGAGACCTTCTCTTATGTTTATCATCTGGGGTTAGTTCTGTCATGAACTAGCTGGTTATACAGGTCTTTCCCATGAGGAACTGCTCTCTCATACCTGCGACACTTGAGTAGTTAGGTACCATCTTTACTCTATACCAAGGCAACATATTTGAGCCCACTATGTACTGATTCATCTTAATCATGGTTTGAAGGCCTCTTTGGGAGCAGAGACAAATTCTTGGCTCCTTTCATCACTTGGCATTATCTTGGCTAGAGTTATTGATCCAAATGAAAAGGGCTTTCTGTGAGTTTTCCTCGCAAATATCATCTTATTCTTAAAAGGACTATGAAAGTAGGACTCAGAGAATTCATATCTTGGCTTAACCAAAATATATCAATAAACATATTAATAAGAGTGTTAGCCTAGATTGGGAATTTGCAATTTTAGTCCATTCTTGCTGAAGGTACCAAGTTATTTAAAAATGGGGAAATTTCCTTCAAATTTACAGGAAATCTTCAAAGAAGAATTAAATTTGGTTTACTGGGCATTTCCAGCCACCATTTCTCTGTGAGGTGAGTGGCTGTGAAAGTTCCTGGCTCCTTGAAAATGTTCTCGAATAATTTCTTCAACATTCCTTCTCATCTGGATGTGTCTTGTTGTATAAGTTGTGTATTTACCACTCTACCTTTGTAGGTATATACACGTAAGGTTATTTACTGCTAAAAAAAAAGTATTCCTTACATTTCTTAGTTGTTTACCTCCCTGCTGACCTTAAGCCTGATTATTTTCATGACCTAGAGGTATAGGAGGAAAACAGGGACATGGTGGGCTATTAAAAGATATGTAAGCTTCTAGATCACAAATGAGGGAATAGCAGACAGAAAGTATAAGTGATTTAATAGGAATATTCTGAATCATGATATGTAGGGTTTCTCTGAACCAAGAATGTGTGTGTGTGTGTGTGTATATATATATATATGTCTCCCAACTCTCCCCTGTTAGGAATTCTACTGACATTGAAGTCCAGTTTTGAACATCTTTTTCTCCTGAGGCAAAGGATCTTGGGAACAGTAATGAGTACATTGGTTATAGGATTCTGTATATTATTGCTTTGTTATTAATTCAAATTTTGATTATACTGTATTCTATATGAATTATTGGAATTTATTGAATGCTTTTGTAGCTTGGCTCATACGAAATTTTTATAAGTTGTATAGATATGCTTGGAAAGAAAGTTAATTTTTTTTTTATTTATTTCTGTATGTGTATGAATGTACTGTCTGCATGCAAGTCTGTGCACTCGTGTCGTGCAATGCCGCGGAGGTCAGAAGAGGGAGTCGGATTCCCCTGGAACTGGAGTTCTCCTGGAATTGGAGTTTCAGACGGTTCTCGGCCGTCATGTGGGTGCTGGGGATCGAACCCGGGTCCTCTGTAAGAGCGGTCAGCGCTCTTAACCGCTAGGCCATCTCTCCAGCCCCAAGAAAGTTAATTTTTATAGTGTGGTAGGATCTCTATATCTAGGAATATAAGCTTTTTATTTATTTATTTTTTTATTTTATTTATTTTTGTATGTGTATGAGTGTACTGTCTGCATGTAGGTTTGCGCACCCGTGTCGTGCAATGCTGCGGAGGTCAGAAGAGGGTCTCCGATTCCCCTGGAACTGGAGTGCTCCTGGAACTGGAGTTACAGATGGTTCTCAGCCACCATGTGGGTGCTGGGGATCGAACCCGGGTCCTCTGCAAGAGCAGTCGGTGCTCTTAACTGCTAGGCTATCTCTCCAGCCCTTATTTATCTATTTTAAGTTTACTGGATATCTACTACTTTTTGGCTTTTTGATCTAATAGCTTTTGAAGGGAAGCTATGAAAATCTCTCTCATCTCCACAATTATCAGAGTGCATCATACTTTACAAATGTGTATGTCTTTTAGTAAAGACATTTATTTCAGCTCTGTAGACACACACAGAAAAAGGTATCTGTTGGGAAGAAATGCATTCCTTACTGTGGATAAAAATCAAACATTTTGAAGGCCATTGCCCTGAATTGAATTCACCAACTCTGAAATGGTTTGATATGAACTAGCCTTCAAAAGCTCACGTGTGAAAATTTGGTCCCCAGCTGGTAGATCAATCATTGAAAGGTGACTGGATCATAAAGGATCCAAATTTTAGTCTATCCATTATAGATTTATAATTGAACGGATGGACTATGAGGAAGGTGTGGAAGGTGTGGAAAGTGTGGCCTGATGGAAACAGTAAGCAGCAGGGCTCTGGCTTTGCAGAGTGTGTCTTGTCCACAGCCCCTTCCTTTCTCTGTCTTCCTGCTTCCTTGCTGTCATGAGATGAGCAGCTGTGATTCACCGCGCTGTCTCATTCAGGCCACGATCTATCTATCTATCTATCTATCTATCTATCTATCTATCTATCTATCTATTATCTATTATCTATCTATCTATCTATCTATCTATCTATCTATCTATCTATCTATCATCTATCACCATGAATGGGCCTAATAGTTAATTTGCTAGTTACTTGCTCTAGTTATTTTTCAATTTTGTTAGCACCCAGAAATACATACTTTTCTTTTTAAATTTTATTTATTATTTTTATGTGTATGAGTGTACTGTCTGCATGTAGGTTTGTGCACCCGTGTTGTGCAATGCCTCAGAGATCAGAAGAGGGTGTCTATTCCCCTGGAACTGGAGCAAAAGACGGTTCTTAGCCACCACGTGGGTGCTGGGAATCAAACCCGGGTCCTCTGCAAGAGCATTCGGCGCTCTTAACTGCTGAGCCATCTCTCCAGCCCCAGAAATACATACTTTTCCATATTTGATATTGCTATATACTGAAACTCAGAATCATGTACAGTTGGACTTAATGTTCTAATTGCTATATCTTCCTTTTCCTTTTCCTTTGCCACCAAAATTCCAAATGCAAGCCCTTCAGTGTCTATACATCATCCCATCAGTTGATTTAACCATAACTTATTTGACTGTTTCTCTAGCATTAGGCACTTAGATTCAGATTGCTTCCTTTTCTCCAGAAAGGAATATAATTTGTGTTTGGATATAATTATGCCTTAATATTTTCCTAAGATCTATATTAAAGTTTTATTTACTTATTTTATTTATTTATTTATTTATTTATTTATTTATTTATTTATTTATTTATTATTTTATTCTTTTGGTCTTTTCGAGACAGGGTCTTCCTGTAGCCCCAGCTGTCCTGAAACTCTCTCTGTGGACCAGGCTGGCCTTGAACTCACAAAGATCCGCCTGCCTCTGCCTCCTGAGTGCTAGGATTAAAGGCGTGCGCCACCACACCTGGCTTCCTAAAATTACTTTTATTTATTTATTTTTTTATTTTTTTATTTTTTTGTCTTTTTGAGACAGGGTCTCCCTGTAGCTCCGGCTGTCCTGGAACTCACTCTGTAGACCAGGCTGGCCTCGAACTCACAGAGAACCGCGTGCCTCTGCCTCCCAAGTGCTAGGATTAAAGGCATGCACCACCACGCCCAGCATTTATTTATTTCTGTATGTGTATCAATGTACTGTCTGCATGCAAGTCTGTGCACCCGTGTCGTGCAATGCTGCGGAGGTCAGAAGAGGGTGTCGGATTCCCCTGGAACTGGAGTTCTCCTGGAATTGGAGTTTCAGACGGTTCTCAGCCGCCATGTGGGTGCTGGGGATCGAACCCGGGTCCTCTGTAAGAGCGGTCTGCGCTCTTAACCGCTAGGCCATCTCTCCAGCCCCCCTAAAATTACTTTTAAAATGTATAACTCGAACACGCCATTTCCTAGTTTACAAAGAACCTGTTTTCTCCTCACTGATGGACTTTTGTAGTTGAAAGGAAACTCTGGTTAAACAACAACAATAAAGTGACCAGGTTCACTTCTGCATCCTAAGGGCACTGAGGAATTATTCTCAAGAATAACAATTGTTTTTTAGAAGACATATTAATGGAGCATCTACTGTAAAAGATGACATGAAATGATGTGACGGGAAAATATTATTTGAAATTATTTTTGTTTGGGGTGTGTGTGCCTGTGTGTTCGTGCCTGTGCCTGAAGCTGCCAGAGAGGACATTGGATCTCCTAAGGCTAGAGTTATAGGCTGTTGTGAACCACCCAACATGGGTGCTGCTAGCCAAACTCAGGTCCTTTGGAAGAACAGCTAGTACTCTTAACTACTGAACCATCTCTCCAGCCTCCTGTATAACTATTTTTGCTTCTTCACAGTGCGTCTCTGATCACTAGTTTGTAAGGAACATTGGCATTGAGGAGAGGAGAGGAAATGGGGAGCAGGAAGTATCTGGTTTTGAGGAAGATGATGGGAGTCTAGCTACAGTCCCATGAGGAAGATCTAAAGAGGCTGTTCCTTCTGATCAGGTGTGTGGGCTGATAAACAATCATGTCTAGTGCTTGAGATTTCTCGTATGTTTTCTTCTATTATTCCTTTTTCTTCATTACCTTCGCCCATCCCAAATTTTTGATATTCTGAGTTGTATTAATGACCAAATTTACCTTATTTAGAAGGTCTCTCTTATGATTTTGGGGGAAATCAATCCAAGCAACCTAGGGCTTAATGGGTAAATACAAAAGAGGCAGTCCATTGTGATTCAGGTGAAACCTGAACCAGTTGGATGCAATATGATCTGTAAGCACTCACCCCAGAATTTCTCTGGAACATTCATTCAGAGAAAAGGACTTGTAGTTTAATGAAAAAAAAAAAAAACGATGGGAGCCTGAGTTTTAACTCTGGTAGTAACAGGAAGAAGTGCTTTGGAAGATAGAGAACTTGGAGACATTTGGATTAGGAGGCTTTAGGAAAACAGCTGAGATACTGTGTTTTCTTTAGTTCCTATGATTTTTTTTTTATGCCAATAATCTCGTTTGTAGTCAAATAATTATATACTAAATTCTTCCATGTCTATCTTCCCTTTAGGATGGGAGGTACACTAGGTTAGGCAAGAGTTTGTTTCTATTGGCAGCAATTACAAAAATACTCCTGGTACATTGGTAAATGCTTGGTGACTCTTTATGAAATGAAGTAAGGCAATCAATGTGTGGTGTTTTCTATTGTTATTACATAGAAGCATCCGCATAGCAACTCTCTTGTTAGGATATTAGAAACAACGGGAGTACTCTCTTTCTCCACATTTTTTGTATGCTTTTCATAATATTTGCACCTGGGGGGGGGAAGATCTGACTCTTGATAAAACCTTTTTATGATGGATCTTCTATTCTTTAAGTCTGCTGCTGCTGCTGCTGCAGCTGTGTTCTTCCTGATAACTGAGATTGATTGGTGAAGCTCTGCTAAAATGCCCAGATTTACCCACTAGAGAGCTAATTACACAGCCATTCAATGGTACTCCTCTGCCTTTTGGAGCTCCAAGTATTGTCTTTTGGTTTGCCAGTGTGAAAATTTATGTTTAGAATCTTATTCTCTATGGCTGTGTCTTGATAAATGATGAAAATATTACCGGGATAAAAACAATATAAATCTAACATTTTTATATTCACAGGCTCAGGCTGTGTCATAAAGGGAAAGTTCCCAAAAGCCTAATAAACATATACCTCTCTCTTTGGGTTGACTTCATTAATAATTAGTTGAATTGCACTTACCTTGAGAAATTTTTATAAAGTTTTGGCCAGCTATCCCTTGGAGAATCAAGAGGAGATTTGGCTCACTTGATGTAGCAGCTAAGATGTACTAAGCCCAGATTCTCTGAGATGCTGGTATCCTGTCTTGAAGTTCACAGGGTTTGTTCTGTGTCTTCTCCATGACCCTTTAAAGTACTTTTCTCCTTTCTCACAAACTTTCCAGGAAGCATCTGCAAGACCCAAAGGGAGTTTGGAAATTCATTTGTTTTTGAGATTAGGCTGAGAATGCAATCCAGAAAACATAACTCTATTAGAATGGAATGCTATGGACTCTACTTCCTCCTTGGAAAAGTCACACTCAATCTCTTGGCTGCTTTTCACTTTGAGCTTTGAGTGAATGTAGTCTACCTTTCTTACGTCTACTTACTCACCTCTCTTACCCCTCAATTTGTTGCAGCTGGGTTCCATCCCATACTGACTTCCTGAAATGGTTCAGGCAGTTAATACTCTCTTGATTGATGAATGCAAAGTAGAATTTTCAGTCTGTCTCTAGTTAATGCCTGCATTTTTTTTTTTTTGTCACTGTAGATCTCTGTCCAGTTGGACTTTATTACCCTGACATTTTTGGATGTCCTCTTCCTTTCCATCATTTTCCCTACTCTCTCTTTCTTCTCCACCCTTTATGCATTGTTTTTCCCCCAAGGTCTCATTCTTGGCTGTCTTTTCTATTTCATGAGCTCTTTAGTATTTGTGTTCTGTTTTCTAAGTTCAAGTGGGACCCAGATGCCAATATTCCCAAATGTGTATTTCTAATAGAGACTTCCCTTGGAACTTCAGTTGTATGTTCCCAACCATCTGTATGACACAACCTTCAACTATGTAACTAAAGGCAATTCTGACCCAATAATATATTCAGAGCTGAATTTATTTTCTTCTCTTATGGAACATCTGCACTTTCCTCCCGTATTTCTTATCTTGGTTAATGAGACCATCATGTATCTTCCAGAAATCTAGAAGTTAGTTTTAACCTCTTTTCTGCCTCTGTAATTAATATAAACAGATTGTGTCAATAAATATCGGCTATACAAACTTTGGCTTCTTCATTCCACACCATGATAGTATAGGCTCTACTGGTTCCATCCTTTTTCGCCATCAAAGTTGTCTTTCTAAAATTAAGACAAGAATCATGGTTCTTCAATGCTGGAGACCTGAGCCAGGGTATGTGCTAGTCAAGCTCTCTCTGTAGGACTCATCTAAACCCAAACCCCCTCCCATAACACTTTGTCTATAACTTTAATATGCCCCCTTGAGTATTATACATGATTTTTTTTTGTGTTTTTGAGATAGGGTCTCCCTGTGTAGTCCCAGCTGTCCTGGAACTCACTATGTAGATCAGGCTGGCCTTGAACTCACAGAGATTTGCCTGCCTCTGCTTCCTGAGTGCTGGGATTAAAGGTGTGTGCCACCATACCTGGCTATATATGAGTTGTTTTTTTTTTTTATGTGCTTTTTTTTTTTTTTTTTCTTTTGGTCTTTTCAAGACAGGGTCTCCCTATAGCTCCAGCTGTCCTGGAACTCACTCTGTAGACCAGGCTGGCCTTGAACTCACAAAGATCCACCTGCCTCTGCCTCCCAAGTGCTAGGATTAAAGGCATGCACTACCACACCTGGCAAAGTTTTTACATAGACTACAAGTATGATTTATCAAATAGGCTACAAACTCCTTAAGAGCAAGAATCATTTCAATTAATTTTTTTTTTACATTTCCAATGATGAACTTAGAGCAAAGTTCAAATAAAATAGAGACATGAATGAAGTGGATAAGACAGGTTGAAATCTTGTTTTCAAAATGACAAAAGAAATTGATGGAGTCATGTGGAACTTAGATTCCCAAATGACAGAAGTTCATAAATAAGAACATTGGCTACATGTCTTTCTTGAACATGTCCTGTGCTTTCTCATGGGCACCTTGGTAGTAGGCTTAAAATACCTCTGCAAATTCTTGGCACTCCTGTCTTCCAAAGACGGAGCTGAATGTGAATCAGACTTTGGACTCACTTGCCTTTAATAAATAGAAGAGCCGGTGATGATTTACAAGGATAGGTCATAAAAAAGAGCGCTCTGCTTGGTGTTCTCCATTCCCTTGATGGATTATGCTGTGAAGACACTCAGGCAACCTGCACCGTGTCCCATCATCACCAACAACTGGTCCCAACATTGCAGCCATTTGGATTTGCTGCCTTGAAGAACCAGCGTATTGTCAGTCAAGCCTTCAAATGGCTGCAGCCCTGATCATGTCATAACTGAAACCTCATGAGAAGTCCAAAAGTAGGCAGGTCACTTCTGAAATCCAGAAATGGCAAGGATAGTGAAAGTTTTAGTTTTAATCCACAAAATCAGGAGGTAATTTGTTGCACAGCAATAGACAACTAACATATCCTGTGCTAAGAATGTCTGTCCCCTTGCATACTCTTTCAGGTCTAGTATAAATATTCTGGATTGCTCTTTACTTCCTTCAATTAGAAATGAAGTTTCCCTTTTGTAGTTTTATCTCTTCATATCCATTGGTATTTATTCTTTTAGAGAAATGTATTCATTACTTATTCTTAGCTGTAATCCAGGTTAGAATTACTGTCTAATCGATGAATGATTCAGATCTTAAGAAAATATTTCAACATCCCCATTCACTCATCTTCCTAAGTCTCTAATAAAATATGGTGGGAATTAATAGTTCACATTATTATCCACTTAAAAAGTAACTGAATCAGAGCTGAGGAGATGGCCCAGACAGTAAAGTGTTTTCTGAGCAGACATGAGAACCTAAGTTCAGTCCTCAGAACATGTAAAAATACCCTACTTTCATAAAAAATTATGATGTTCTTTGGATGGTCTGGGGCTTAAAAGGCTATCTGGATATGAATCTAGATGTTACCTGCTACTCGTCCCAGTTCACTTGTCCACTTAAGACTTTGGCTAAGTTACCACTTAAGGCTTAAGTTTTTCTCTGTACAAAATGGGCATAGCAGTACCTCTTTCATATAATTATTGTATTAGACTTTTCATTGCTGTGATGAACGTGAGAGAATCAGTTTTATGGAGGGAAATTTATTTCAGCTTATGGTTTCACACCATAGACACCGGCTAGTTGTTTATCATATGATGAGGCAGAACTTCAGGGCAGAAGGACATGATTGGAGCAAAGATGGTCACCTGATATTGTCAAGGAAACAGAAAGCAAGGAAGGTCCTGGAGACAAGGTGCATCTTTGCAGGTCCTGTCCTTGAAGATGCCTGTGTTCCATCTAGGCCCTCCCCCTATTTTACCACCACCTCCCAATAGCATCACCATATTATGAATCCATCAAAAACTTAATCCATTGAGTGAATCGGAGCCCTCTAGATCCAATTGCTTGCCAAAAGCCTATCAGCTTACTGCCAAGTACTCAGGACATGAACCTTTGGGAATATTTTAAATAAAAAAAATTGTTATTATGAAGATTAAATGGGATCATGTATGTGAAGTGTTTAGTGTGGATTTCAGCAGTATACAAGGGCTCAACAAGCACTTGTTAGTGTTCTTACTGATTTTTACCACGTAGCATGTAGCAGAGACTGAAACATAATAGGTATTCAGCAAATGCTTGAACTGAGCTATAAATGGAACATTCATGACAATGATGCTGGGGAATAGAAAGTGGGCAAGTTGATCAGTCATTGCTCATGCCACTACAACTGATTCCCTTACTCTGTGTGGGTGCGTACATGATCCTATGTGTAGGTGCATGTGTGTGGGGGGGATGCACATGCATATGTGTGTACCTGTATGTGGATGGCAGAGGTCAACCTGGAATGTTGTTCCCCAGAAGTCAGTTCATCTTTTTGTTCTCAATTTTAACTATAATTTATCCCTGTGGCTGGGTTGTCTAGGCCAGCAAGGCCTAGAGATCTTCCTGCCTCTACCTTTCCCATGCTAGGATTACAAATGCATGTTGCCAAACCAGGGTCTTTTTATGTGCATAGGTTCTGAGGATTGAATTTGGGTCCTTATGCCTGCAACTGCTTTACTGTCTGGGCCATCTCCTCAGCCCTGATTCAGTTACTTTTTAGGTAGATAATGTGAAATATTTATTTAAATCCTACCATATTTTATTAGAGACTTAGGAAGATGAAGGAAAGACATCAGCAAAGCAAGTACTTGGACACTAAAGAAAATACTATGAAAGCCAAGGATTTTGTGTTAGTGAGTTTTTGTTGCTGTGAAAAATACCCAGATAAAAACCAACTTAAAAGGAGGAAAAGTTTATTTGGGTCCTTGGTTTCTGAGGCATCATGGCTCCATTGTCTTGCTGTGGGGAGGTGAAGCGAGCATAGTGATAGAGCGGTCTTGGTACAGAAGAGCTGCTCACTCATAGTGCCAGGAAGCAGAGAGACTGATGGGAGGACCTGGGATAAGATACAGCTTCCATGAACATGCTCCTGTGCCCTTCTTTCCTCAGTTAAGCCCCACCTTCAAAATCTTCCATTGCCTACCAATAATACTATCAAATCATGAACCCATTCTGGATTAATCCACAGACTAAGTCAGAGCCCTTATGACTCAACCATCTCTCAGTGACTGAATCTACCAGCTGGTGAGCAAGTCTTCAAAACCATGAGTCCTTTCGGGGGACACTTCATAGTCAAAACCTTTAAGGCTTAGAGAAATCCAATTCCCACAGCCAGAGTCATAGAATCAGCAGACTTTTATGGCACAGCTATTATGTACCAGGCACTCTTACAAGATATAGAGACAAAATGAATCTTTTCTTATTTAATGAATATATTGAACACTTATGTTTCAGTTATTCAAGATTTTTTTAAATTTTTTAAATTAATTTTATTTATTTCTGTATGTGTACGAATGTACTGTCTGCATGCAAGTTTGTGCACCCGTGTCGTGCAATGCCACAGAGGTCAGAAGAGGATGTTGGATTCCCCTGGAACTAGAGTTCTCCTGGAATTGGAGTTTTGAATGGTTCTCGGTCGCCATGTGGGTGCTGGGGATCGAACCCGGGTCCTCTGCAAGAGTGGTCGGCGCTCTTAACCACTAGGCCATCTCTCCAGCCCCTCTTCAAGATTTTTTAAGGATGCATTTGTGAATAATATTGTCAGGAATTTAAACTCTCATGGATGGACCTTTTATTCTCATGGAAAAAAATGGACAATAAATACCAATCTCCATGCATAGTTTAATACAACACTAAGAAGATGATAGAGGCTCTGAAAGAAAGGAGAAAAACAGAGGAAGGTAAAGGGGGTCAGGACTGGTGTCTTTGGGAGTCTCTGCCATTCAAAGTGCTTCTCATTGAGAAAGTGAGATGTTGGCAGTGACTGTGAGAAGGGGAGGAGTTATTTTTAGTGATGCACAAGATTAGGCCTTTCTCTTCCTATGTAGTGAGATACAGACCCAAAGAAATGATTTCATTTCAAATCATGATACAGGCCACCAAGAAAGAGGGCAACATGAAATTCATAGTCCTGGCCCTGGCTTGCTGTGTTCTCCCATGAGGGAAGGACAGCTTACTGCCAGCTGTGGTCATCTATCTATCTGTTCAGTGTCTCTATAGCGAATACACATGTGGTAGGAGTGGTCACACCTGAATGCATGAGACCAGGACAGCAAGACTGCCGTGTACTGTAGCAGGGCATTCCAACTCACTAGTCATCAGAAGAGACATCTGTAATCTCACGGATGGTGCACATGGCTGCTGATGGTGCCGGGTAACTCACACATCGACTCCAGCTCTGCACAGGATGGGGGAGAAACCTTGAAGAGCTTTGAAAATTGCCTCTATCTGGCTATTGGATTCTATCACAGAGTAGGGAAGAAACTCTGTTTACATTTGCTTGCCAGGAAAGCAGAATTCCTCCCAGATATGAATTTGATTTTTAAATGAGCATTATTAAAAGATGACTGTGTTTCCTAAGGTAGGCTTTAATTTTATTATGAATAGATTCAGTATGGTTATGTCTGATGTAAAATGTTTGTCTCTTTTGGTACAGTTGCAGGCAGGAGGAGTCTGTGGAGTTTACATCCTCTTAAAAGGGATGTGGGATACGGAGTATTCAGAGCAAAGCCGCAGAAGGTGATTAAAGTACCTAGGAAGGAAGGGAGATCAACATTATTAGGCCTCCACTCAGGCTTGTGTCTGGCCAGGGGATGGAGGAAAGGACAGGAAAAGAATTGGGACTTAAATGACTGTTCTCCTTCCACAAGGCTTAGAGCAAGAGAAAGCAGGCTGAAATGAGAAGAGCTTAAACAATGCACAAAATAGGAAGCTTTAAGGTAAAAAAGAAAAGAAAAGCTGACTCTTGTTTGGATTCTAGAAGCTGGAGTCTCCTCTCTATCTAGGATCTCCAGACAGGTCAGTCAGGTGTAGTACCCCTGCCCTGCCACCCCTCGCCATTGCTTCCAGGCAGTAAACTGAGAACATATAGACAGCTGAACTCAGCATTAGGCTGAAGAAATCTATTCTGAGTATAATTATTGAATTTCCAATTAGAATGCTCGTTTGTTCTTTCTGCCATATATTTTGAGCCCTGGTCTAATTGAAGTTAGTGGACAAGCAGATAGCTAGGGTGTACTACTTAAGACGACTTACTGAAGCTCAGGTTATATAACACACAGACACACAGACACACACACAGACACACAGACACAGACGTAGACACAGACACAGACACAAACACACACACACACACATATATACATATATATATATTTATTATAAGTTTAAATAATATTATGTTATTTTATATTCATTATCTACACGTGGTCTGCAGGTATCCTGTGGCAGTCCCACCCTGGACCTAGAATCCTAAGTGTTAGAAAGGCTGGTTCTCAAATCTCACAGAACACTGATTGTTTCTGCTTGGGGCTGAGTGACTCGGGATAAGAGCTCGATGTAAGTCCTGTGGAAGCCAAACACCAACCCATGCTTCACTTAAATATTTTATTTTAATGTGTCCTATTTTTACATTTTTCTTTATTTTTTATATGTGTTAATGACATGTCTGTCCGTGCATTGTAGGTCCTGTGCACCCGTGTCGTGCACTGCACAGAGGTCAGAAGAGGGTCTCGGATTTCCCGCTGGATACTGGATGGAGTTCTCTTGGAATTGAGTTACAGATGGTTCTTACCACCATGGTGGGCGCATGGGGAAGACTCGGGTCCTCTTCAATGAGGCAGCGTCGGGATGGCTCTTAATTCTGTAGGCTATCGTTCTCCAGCCCCCTACTGAATATTTGTCTTTTATTGTAGATTGGAAATTATTTTGGATTTGGGTTTTTGATTTATGGACTTTTTTGAGTGACATCGGAGTCTCCCCTTTAGTCGATAGTTGGCTCTGGGGCATCTCTATTGTCTGTAAATAGCCCAGGCTGGTTGAATCTCACACAGGTGAGATCCGCCCATGCCTTACGTGCCTTGCTCAAGTGCTATGGAATTAAAGGCGATATGCCAGAAGAAACTCACCTGAGTGCCAGCTGAGGCAAGGCGCGAAGGCTTGGAAAATAAAGTTCTTGAGATTTTTTGGGAATAAAATGAAAGACCTGAATAGCCAAAAACAATCCTGAGTGAAAAGAACAACAAAGGGGGGGATCTCTTCTGTGAGCCGCAGACTTCAAACTATACTAGAGGGCTATTGTCATAAAAACAGCCTGTATGGCAAAAAACCGCACCTGTGACCAAGGTTAGCGAACAAAACTCGAAGATCTCAAAGTCTCACGCACATACAAGTTTGCAGCCATCTCATATTTGACAAGGGGGCCTAAAAGACACAACGATGGGAGGAAATACGCGCAGCATCTTCAGCAAGTTGGTGTTGAAAAACGTGATCACCACTATAGAAGAATGAATTAAACCCTACCTCTCACCCTGTACAAAAGTCAACTCCAAGATGGATCAAAGACCTCAAACTTGAAAACCCAAACTCTGAAGGTGATAGAAAGAAAAAGTTGGCACAAGCCTACAAGACATAAGGTGTAGGAAAAGACTTCCTAAGTCAAACAGCAGCTGCGCAAGAATTATAGGTCGTACAATTTGACAAATAGGACTCCATTAAACTCAAGAGATTCTGTACTTCAAAAGAAATAATCAAGGAGTTGAAGAGAAATCCCACAGAAGTGGGAGGAAAACCTTCACCACAGAACCATCTTACAAAACATTGATTTCTAGAATTTATAAACTACTCAAGAAAACAAAGAAGAAAAGAAAACACATGCCAGACTCAATAGTATGGAGTGCAGAAGAAGCTGAACAGTAGACTGATTTCACAAGTGAGGAAATTAGAGATGGCTGAGAAACACCTTAAGAAGTAATCATCATCATCACTAATCCATTTAAGTGAAATGCAAATCACAAAAACTAATTTAAGATATCATCTTTATACCTCCATATAGTAGACTCAGGCTAGGAATCAAGAAAATCAAATGATACCCGTCAAGGAGTGCTGGCAGTGAGGGTTGTGGGGAAAGGTGAAACACTCATCCACGTGCTGGGTGGGACAAATTGTAAACTCGTACAATCACTATTGGAAAGCAGTGTGGAGAACCCTTGGAAGACTTGAATGAACCTGCCACCTGACACAGCCATAACACTCATGGGCATGTACCCAAAGACTTCACCCGACGCAACAGAGATACATGCACGCTGTCTATTACAGCTCTCTTATATTTCACAAAATAGCAAGGAGCTGGGGAAACAGAACCAAAATAATGTCCCTCAACTGAGTGAGTGGATAGAGAAAATGTGAGTAATCGTATACAATGGTGTTCTATATGCAGCGAGTAAAGAAAGACGACATAATGAGCTTTACAGGAAAATGGCTGGAGCTAGAGGACATCATGCTGAGTGAAGTAACAGTCCCAGAAAACCAAACGATGAATGGTATCCCTCATTTGTGGATGCTAGTGCCAGTTACTTAGTTGTAAGTATTTCTTGTGCACGGCCCCTTGAGCTTTTGTCCAAAGCAGTTGGGAGTGATGCATATTGGAAACAACAACAACAACAACAACAACAACAACAACAGCAGAAAGGAGTGCATCAAAGAACTGACTGAAACAGTGAACTTCTGCTCAAAACAGTCAACTTCTACATGGAGAGTATTGAGAAAGACTGAGAAAGAGATGAAAAGCATGTTTGGCAGAATGCATGAGCTCTGGTGGGGTGGGGAGATGGGGGGACACGGGTCTAGATTTGATAATAAATAAATTAATTAATTAAAAAATATTACCTGTGACAAAAAAAAAATAAAGTGGAAAAAAAAGGCATATGCCACCATGCCCGGCAAAATATTTGTATACTCACTTTAATATTTTCTACTTTTATAATGTATGATATAGTCCTATCTAGACAATATTGTCTCTCTATACATATGGTTATGTATATATAATCTATGTATTAAATAGGGTTATGTGTGCATAATATATTGGTATTAAATAGAATTATGTGTGTATATGTTAAATAGGGTTATTTGTGCATATTATTTATGCATCAAATACAGTTATGTGTATATCATGTTTTAAGTAGGTTTATATGTGAATAATAAATAAAATAGAGTTATATGTGTATAATATGTATGTATCAAATAGGGTTATGTATATATAATATATAGCAAAATTATGTGTATGTACATAGTCACAAGGTGATATGTAAAAGATGGTGAAGAAAATGTTAATCCTGTTCACATGTGACTATTGTCTTTATAGCACCATGTGGTTCTTGAAATTTTTTGAGACTGTATCATCCATATGATCAACAGAAAAACAATAAAGGTTTAATATAATAAAGCCATTGAGAAAAACTACAACCAGACAGGTGTAAGGTTATCATCATGTCTCAAAGAGGCAAAATAATTTCTTAAAGATTCAAACCCAAACCTCACTCCCAGTAATGAGACTGGGACTTTGTTCAACAATTTGGGGAAGATCAAAAAGCCAAAGACTTGGAGAACCATGTTCTGATAGGGGGAAAAGTGACAGGGTGTGAGAAAGGGATAAAGCCAGAGGCAGAAACTGGGAGTCCTGTGGAGAGGCGTGGGGCCTTGCTTGGATGAAGGGACTCCGGGCTGGGAAGAACATTGCTTTCGAAGGTGGAGAGAAATGGAGTGGTGGTGGAGGGGGGCACTTTTCGAGCGTGGCACTCTTCTCTGCTCGGATGCTCATTTGTGTCTTGTCATCTCTTTTCTCCAGAACTTCAGTCTCTGGGCTGAAGTGTAAGGTATGTGAAGCTAGACGTTCCTGGCGTTTTTTTTTTTTTTTTTAAAGCTTATCCTGGGAACTGTAAGATGGGAGATGCTGAGTTCCTGGGGGTCAGGATAGCTGGAACAGAGGAGAAGCCGGTTCTCCAAGACTACGAGGTTGCAGGTTAGACCTGGGAGGCCAGCTGCACCTGCACAAGGCAAGAGCGGCTTGGCGCTTCTAGGGGTGTGGCAGCCTAGGCTCTAGTTCTCAGTCTTGGCAGAGACTAGAGGCTAAACAGGAGAGTGCCACTTCCGTGCAGAAAGCAGAGGAATTCCAACCTGCTGAAGGAAAAGCCGGGGTACACAGAGGCATAAACTTGTGAGAGCGTTTCCTTGATCAATTCCATTAACATCTGAAACCTCAGTTTTTCTAGCTACCAAGTAAATGGGTATGTGGATCCCTTCCAGTAATAAAAGTCATTGAGGGGCTGGAGAGATGGACTAGCGGTTAAGAGCGCCGACCGCTCTTGCAGAGGACCCGGGTTTGATCCCCAGCCCCCACATGGCGGCCGAGAACCGTCTGAAACTCCAATTCCAGGAGAACTCCAGTTCCAGGGGAATCCAATGCCTTCTTCTGACCTCCGCGGCATTGCACGACACGGGTGCACAAACTTGCATGCAGACAGTACATTCATACACATAAATAAATAAAATTAATAAAAAAAGTCATTGAAGGACATTGAAATGCCCATAAAAGGTAATTCATTTCTTCTGGGAGAAGCGTAATGGTCGGAAGCTCCATTTAAAGATCAACCAACAGAGCTCTGCACACATGCAAAATATTTTTCAGCGGGAAGTAAGAGTATGCTACTCAGCAACTGAATATGCTTTTGAATCTTGTAAACCAGGGCCCGGGCCTGATCAGATGAGCATTGTTTCTTCCTTCCAGCAAAATCAGCTAAGAGGGGAAGACTCAAGTGCAAATTTTCATCACCAATCCAAGACACGGTCCCCTCTCCTCACCCACCAGCGTCTCTTTACTGGTGTCCTTTTATTTCTGTAGATTCTTTCAACTTGAAGGGCTCAGCTCCAGAGGGAGAGAAATCATGCACAGAGAGAAAAGAAAATCGCTTCCTGGACTGGAATATTTAGTGATGAACTCAACCTTCAAAGAAGGATAAAAATATGATTCTGTTTGGAAGGGAAAATAAATGTCTTCCAAATCAACGTGAAAATGCAGACCGGGGAAGGAAGGTTTGCAACTGTCCTTAATGCAGCATTGGAAGGAGGGAGACGGAGACAGCAAATGATGAATCAGATGTGGTGCTCTGCTTAGAAATTGCAATTCTAAATGTCATATGCTGTGAGCTTCTCCCGCTCCCCCCATAATTCAAGACAATTCACTAGAGATAGCTTCTTTTCTCTGCCATAATAATATTCTCTAGCTTGTATCCCAAATAAACAACACTGGTTACTGCTTTAAGCAATACCTTTTCTGATTTCGCCATACCACTTAAATCAACAGCCCCTTTGTCTGATGTGAATCCTGAGCACCGCCCCCCCCCAAGCCTTCACTTTCATTGCAGATACGCTTCCCTTCCACAGTCCGAATTTCTTGTCTCCATGTTATTAAAGAGCAGGTCAGCATCACCCTGTTTACACTGTGGCTTTTCACTACTCCAGATAAAATGGGAATATTTTATACCTTCTTTTTGGAATCACCTTCTTAATCTTTATCATCATTTGCTTTTCTCTCTCCCAAACTGGCGATTTTATTTTTTTCTGAGTGTGGATTTTTTTTTTTTCTTTTTATTAGTCTTTGCAGACCCTAGTCATCTCCTTACTGAAATGAGAAAGCCTGGTATTCACATCCCTAAACATGGTTGATTTTGGAGCTTGGTAAAGATTAAAAACACAGGAAGACTTGCAAGCAACATGGGAAGCAATCAGAGGGATTGTAGGGACTGTTTTCTCATTGGACAGAGTTCATCTACACATTTGGAAAGAAAAGCACAGTCTGTTCAAAGACACCAAAAGAAGCACTGCCTGAGACGTTTTATCTAAAGATCTTCTAGCAGGTAAAGAACCCAAAGTATTGCTGTGGATGACCCTGTAGACATCCTGGCTAATGCTGTAGGCTTGGTGAAGGGGCAGAAATTGTTTTTTGAAAGCAGGGCTGGCTCAGGGAAGAAGAAAATGCTCTGGGCAGACAAGTCTACATGTCTAAATGCAGCCAAAGCTGCAGGACACTTGCAGAATATTTACTCCTTACATCCTGCTAGACCTTCAGAATTATTTTTTCCTGCAAAATTCAGCTATAGTGGCATGTCCCTTGGTCAGGAAAGAGATCACACTCTGAGATGTTGTGTACTAAAGAGATTGAATTCCAAGGGGCCACAGAACAGCTTCAAAAGTGTGATTAGGATTTGTCTTTAGAGCCAGACTCACACAATGAAGGAAGAGTAGATTTAATATATTTTGAAATGATACTTTCTATGACAATAATCTGTACTGTACTTAGTTTAGTGCATTCTTGTTAGGCCTCACAACAGGCTATCAGAAAGAGATCCTTGTCACTCTTTTATTGACCTGCTAACTGCAGTTCAGAGAAGCTGAGTGATATTTGCAAGGTCACACTGCTTATTCGTTTTAGAGCAGCGAATCAAATGCAGATTGAATACTTTACAAAGGGAACTGTTTTGTTGTAGTTATCAATGCCAAGTCATTTGATCAGTTACCAGGGGGAAAAGAGAGAGAGAGAGAGAGAGAGAGAGAGAGAGAGAGAGAGAGAGAGAGAGAACAGAAGAGAGACAGAGAGGGAGAAGAGACACAGAGAGAAGAGAGAAGAGAGAGAGAAGACAGAGGAGAGAGAGACAGAAGAGAGGAGAGAAGAGACAGAGAGAGAAGACAGAAGAAAGAGAGGAGAGAGGGGAGAGAGAGAAAGAGAGAGAGAGAAAGAGAGAGAGAGAGAGAGAGAGAGAGAGAGAGAACGCCTGGGCAAGTTCCTGGCTGGCTGTTCTCACGTGTTAACCACCATCTTCTACTGGCAATTTGGTTTCTGCTGCCCATGACCTTCCTCTGTTGCTGGAGATAGAAATCCAAAACCCATAGAGGAGCATGTTTGTGTGTGCTTTGTGCATCCTGGTCTCCTGAGCTGAGGCCATTTGTTAAGGACACTGTTAACTTGTTCTCAGCTCACCCAAGATCAAATTTTCGAATGCTCTTGGGGAGACTGTTGTTCTGAACAGTTGGCCTGACTGCTGGTTTTCCCTGTGTACCAGCCTCACTTGGGGAGACTGTTGTTCTGAACAGTTGGCCTGTCTACTCTTTTCCTCTGTACCAGCCTCGCTTGGGGAGACTGTTGTTCTGAACAGTTGGTCTGACTGACTGCTGGCTTTCTCTGTGTACCAGCCTCACTTGGGGAGACTGTTGTTCTGAACAGTTGGTCTGACTGACTGCTGGTTTTCTCTGTGTACCAGCCTCACCTGGGGAGACTGTTGTTCTGAACAGTTGGCCTGACTGCTCTTTTCTGTCTGTAGCAGTCTCACCTGCCACACATCCTTTCTGGGAATAATCACGGTGAGAGTGTGTGTAGCATGGTAGTCACTGTGACTGTTGCTTTGGGCTTCCTCTGTGCCAGGTGATGCACCAGGCCTATTGTGGACTCATTTAGCCTTGACTGTTCCTGTCTGAGAGGCTTCTGTTTCCTGGGCACAGAGTCTGGTAGAGGCTGCCATCCCAAATCTAAGCCAGCTTGCAGGACTTCCTCTGTTCTGGGCCACTGTGCTATGACACCACTTTTGTTTTAAGCTCCTCTCTCCAATCTGGATCAGACTTGTGCCATTGGGGCTGACCCTGGCTCACGGAATAGACAGCTTTGAGACATACTCCCTGCTTGCTTGGTTCTTTGAGACCTTCCTGTAGGGGAGAAACTCCAAGCACCAGCTGCCTCTTCGTCACTGAAGGGAAGTCCTACTAAGCTTTCCCAGTGGAGCCCTGCATGTTGAGCTCTAATTTCTCCAATGCAGAATTAATTGGACTGATGATGATCAGTAATAGTATCCCCTTAGATTTATAAGGCATGTTTCTCCTAGCGATCTCTCTCAGATCCTCACAGATCCCAAAAGAAGGAGGCATCTCAATCACTTTTACTTTATGGGTTGCCTGCTCAGGGTTTTCATTTCTAATGTGGAACTGGGCTCGGTGCTATATAAAGAGAACTCGCTGACACAATGAGTGTTCTTCAGGGCTTCTTACATACCCAGATAACTTTGTGACATTGCTATTATTGTCTCTTTTTCCTGTCGAAGGACTGATGTCTCAGAGAAGCTCAGTGACTTTCTTAGCAGTTTATATGCATGCATGAATACAGTGCAGTCCCCTATTCTCCATGAAGGCAGTATTATAAACAAATAGCCTTTACTATGTATCAGACACTGTGCAAAGAAAAAGACAGGCATTATCTTTGTTAGCAATTCTAACAACTCCACTAGTTGGTTGTGCTTTAGAAGCTGTAATGAACACCATGCAGTGGATGGATGGGATGCAGAGATGCAGAGGGACATTCCCAAAGCAGCACAGCTGGCAAGCAGGCGACTGTGAAAGGGAAATCGCAGTGGGGCCAGGTCATCTGGAGTCCAGTTCCAGCAATTTCTATGTGATTCTGAGATCTCTGCTTCTGTGCTTCAGTTTCCTTACATTAAGAATGGCAATGAGCATCGGAGGAGGTGGTTCAGAAGGTCAAGTACCTGCCATGCAACCATGAAGATCAGCGTTTGGATCCCACATAAAAGCTGATTGACAAGCCAGCCTAGCTGAACCAATGAGATCCATGTCCAGTAGCAGCCCTCATCTCAAAAATGAAGGTGAGGGGTTGGAGAGATAGCTCAGCGGCTAAGAGTGCTGACTGCTCTTGCAGAGAACCTGGGTTCGATTCTCAGCACCCACATGGCAGCTAAGAACCATCTTTAACTCCAGTTCCAGGGGAATTCGACGCCCTCTTCTGACCTCCGCGGCATTGCACAACATGGGTGCACAGACCTACTTGCAGACAGTACACTCATATACATAAAAAAAAGGTTGAAAGATATCAAGGAGGACACCCCATATTGACCTTTGGCCTCCATAGACATGCATGCACACATATGTGCATGTGTACTCACATGAACATGAACATGCAACACACACACATGCACACACCACACGGGGGAATGATATTATCTCTTTCATGGATGTAACTATGTATTAAAGTGCTTAGAGCCATGCCACGTGTGTGTTGACTGCTAGGAGCACCTGGAATTTTAATTCAAACACTCAGATAGAATTCTCCCTAGGGCAGAAGTAACATTTAAACTAAGTCTCCCAGAGAGAGTCACTGGTTTGGTGATAACAGGCTGGTTCTTGATCATATGGTAGCCATATTCAATGATCCAGGCGTCAAGGGTAGATTAGGCTTTCCATTCCTTTTGAAATGCCCCAAGAATCGGGCTCTTGTCACTTGAACATGTTTTCATTTCTTCTATATGGAAGCTTATTAGGTTTATTTTCTTAAAAGGTGTATGGAAATTCTTTTAGTAATGAAGTTCTCTATCTTTGAATTCAAACTAAAGTATCTCTCCTTCCTTCCTTCCTTCCTTCCTTCCTTCCTTCCTTCCTTCCTTCCTTCCTTCCTTCCTTCCTTCCTTCCTTCCTTCCTTTCTTTCTTTCTTTCTTTCTTTCTTTCTTTCTTTCTTTCTTTCTTTTCTTCTGGGAGCTTCCAAAATTGTACTTCACCTAATATTGAATACCTGATTTTTCACTACAGATTTTTAGTAATGTGGACCAGTGTCCTTATAACAAACAAACAAACAAACAAACAAACAAACAAAAAAGAACCCTGTAGGGGTTCTATATGCTGCATTATCTTTAAAGAATACAGTGTAACTACTTAACAGTGGGGAGTCTAAACATTGCTGCCAACTAAATCTTCATGTATTTCATTTTTTTTTTTTAGCTATTTGACTTTTTTTTAATATTATTTTTTTAAATTTATTTATTTCTGTATGTGTGTGAATGTACTGTCTGCATGCAAGTTTGTGCACCCGTGTCGTGCAATGCCTTGGAGGTCAGAAGAGGGTGTCGGATTCCCCTGGAACTGGAGTTCTCCTGGAACTGGAGTTTCAGACGGTTTTCGGCCACCATGTGGGTGCTGGGGATCAAACCCGGGTCCTCTGTAAGAGCGGTCGGCGCTCTTAACCGNATTATTTTTTTTAGTTTTATTTATTTTTGTCTTAATGTGATTTAGATAGAAACGCCTGGCAATTAGTTTTATAAAGGAAGTAGAAAGAAGAGTTTACATTTGGCCATAAGTTTGATCTATAATTTAATTTAAATTTTATTTTTAATTGAAGTGTTTTGATTTTCTTTTTTTAAGACTTTTTATTTTTTAATTTAATTTAATTTTTTATTTATTTTCTGTATGTGTATGAATGTACTGTCTGCATGTAGGTCTGTGCACCCGTGTCGTGCAATGCTGCTGAGGTCAGAAGAGGGTCTCGGATTCCCCTGGAACTGGAGTTCTCCTGGAATTGGAGTTACAGACGGTTCTCGGCCGCCATGTGGGTGCTGGGGATTGAACCCAGGTCCTCTGCAAGAGCAGTCGGTGCTCTTATCCGCTAGGCCATCTCTCCAGCCCCCAGTTTTTTGATTTTCATACAATATAGTTTGATGGTACTTAGGTCTCCTCCCCTATCTGCACCTCCCCCAATATCCAAGTTAATGTATTCTCTTATGTATGTCATACAGCTTATAGAGTTTGATTTGTGTCCTTAAATCCCCTTCAGTGTGGGTCCATCCATTGGGTCCACCAGAGTCCCATCCCTGTAAGATAATGTTTCTCCCTCTCCCAGGAGCCATTAAATCGCCAAAAGTTCCTTCGGTCGTGTTGGGATTTCTTACTTGCTTCCCCATGTCTGTGCTAGAATTCTGCCTGTTTTGAGCTTGCACAGGACTTGCGCATGCTGTCACTATTGCTGTGAGTTCATATGGGTAACTGACCAGCTGTCTGGAAAATTCTGCTCCTGTGATCAACTGTTACAACTTTTCTGCCTCTTCTGCAATGATCTATGAGTCTTAGGGAGGCTGCTCTTTGATACAGGTGTCCTATTAGGGATAAGCACTCTGCAGACTCTTATTTTCTGTACATGGCCAGTTGTGGGTTTCTGTGTTAATTACTGCTGGTTTCATAAAGAAACTTCTGTGGTGAGAGTCGAGGGCTGCATTAATCTATGGGTATAGCAATAAGTCATTAAGAGTCAGTTTACTATGATAACTATTTAGTAGAAAACTACTAGTAGGTTATCCCTTATGACCCATGACCTGGCCTGATATCAGTGTTAAGTGTGGGCTCCATCTTAGGAAGCAGACCTGAAATTCAATTAAAGAGTTGCTGGTTGCTTCCACAATATTTGTGCCACTCTTGCACCAGTGGGCATATCCTGCCAGGCTGGTTGTTCTTGCAGTTCACAGGATTAACAGCTGGGTGAGGTTGATGATTATTTTTTTCCCTTCTGGTAGCAAGCATAGCACCTCCCAGACCTATGAGTACTTGCCAACAGAGACGAGGCTCTGAAGTCGGTACCAGCTTGGTTTCTCTTTGTTTGTTCTATGGCTTCTGTATACAGTGTCTTCAACAATAATAGTCACCTCCCATTCAGTTCTGGTGGACAACTGAGAGCAGAGCCAATGACCAGTATTGTCTGCGGGTCAGTCAGACTTCTAGTCAGCAGCTTCTAGAGAGGGAGTCCATTTATAGCATTGAGGATTTTTTTTTTCATTAGGTTATGATGTCTAGGAAGGGCAGTGTCCCCCTATTATAGAATAATTCCCTTTAATCTCTTATAATGTGATATATCTATATCTATATCTATCTATCTATCTATCTATATCTATCTATCTATCTATCTATCTATCTATCTATCTATCTATCTATCTATCTAGTCTTTTCGAGACAGGGTCTCCCCAGCTGTCCTGGAACTCACTCTGTAGACCAGGCTGGCCTTGAACTCACAAAGATCCACCTGCCTCTGCCTCCCAAGTGCTATGATTAAAGGTGTGCGCCACCACACCCAGCATATTTATATATTTTAAGGAGCCTTTATATTGGTAGGTTTTCATAGGGCTTTTTCTAAAGGTCTTTAGTGTTCTTCTCTCCATGGCCCCCTCTGCCCTGCCTTCCCATTCCCACCCCATTTAACCCTTCCTCGTCTAATGCTCCCCTTACTTCCTATCACTGAACTCTTGAAACCTAAAAGTCCAGTTGTTTTCCAATGCAATGAAAGCTGAGTTTCATGATATCATGTGGTTTGGATTAAAATGCTAATGTACACATCTTATTTAGTATAGACAAATTTAGAAGCACTTGTCAAATTAGTACCGGTCAAACCAAATAAAAGAAATAAATAAGGACTTTACAACTGACATTTTTATTGGGGAAAAAACATAGATGGCAAAGCTGAGCAAGTGAAGTCCTGATGATGCTATTTAGAAAAACGAGGTTAAAAAATGTCGTTCCATTAGAGACTAGAACTTCCTTAATAATAGTTGCCATTTGCTGAACATAATCCAGTAAGCTGAGGATGAGCATTCCTGTTTTACACTCGATGGTATTTAAAGTTTTGAGAAATAATATAAATTTTCTCAGGTGATAAGATGAGGATTTGGTCATTGACCTGTTTCCTTTCCTTCCCTCCCTTCCTTCCTTCCTTCCTTCCTTCCTTCCTTCCTTCCTTCCTTCCTTCCTTCCTTCCTTCCTTCTTTCCTTCCTTCCTTCCTTCCTTCCTTCCCTCCTTTCATTCTTTCTTTCTTATGTATTTGCATGTTTTGCATGACTGTGAAGTGCATCCTGTACATGCAATGCCTGCAGAGACCAGGAGAGGCCATCGGATCCCCTGGAACTGGAATTACTGTCAGTTGTTGGCTACCATGTGGTTGCTGCGAATCGAGCCCAGGTCTTCTGGAAGAACACCAAGGGTTCTTAACTGCTGAGCCATTTCTCCACCTGTCTCAGATCATCTATTTTCATCCAAAATTTATGCTTATAATTATTTTGCAGTCTAAATTACCCTGTGTTCCAAGTGATATAGACTGAATTTGAACCCAGTTTTCTGATTCTATTGCTTAGTCACCTCATTGCTCTAGTCTGACTCTCAGGAACTCTATTCTTTGGAGATGGTCTGTTGTTACTTTGTGTGTGTGTGTGTGTGTGTGTGTGTGTGTGTGTGTGTGTGTGTGTGTGTTAAAGGTAAGCATCCAAGAGATATAATTTGAAGCCAAGGGCTTCACGCTCAATTTAGATCAAGTTTTTCTAAGATACACCATTATGGTATAGAATTTTATAAGTTAAAGAAAAATAATTGCAGGTTTCTATTTTTGACCTACTAATCAATAAGTGGTTCACCTGCATTTCGGTGCAGCTAAAGAAGGGGATAGTTCATTAATTTCTCAACATTTGGTAACAGGAATATTGTAACCTCAACCCCTGATGCTATAGAGAAATAAAAATTCTCATTGGATGTCTCTGTCACATTGAAGAGGTAGCCGCTTAAAGAATGTTCCTAAAGAATAGTGGAGCTCCCTTTCTGCCTCTGAGTGGCTCAGAGAGATTTTGACAGTGGCTTGTTGTTTATGGAGAAGTTCAAAAGCACAGGTTTCTATTGGCCCTGGATATGGCAATTGTGGAAACCTCTTGATTTCTCAGAGCCTCATTCACTTGCCTGCTATGATGTTAGCCGCTCTGTGCTGCAGGCCACCTAGAAGCCACTGGGACAGCACGCACGCAGGATTGTTTAGGGAATATCACAGAGAGCCACGTGAGCTCCGGATGCAGCTCTGTGATGCCAGGAGGGTACGCCGTAACCTGAGGAGGTGGCCTTGTTTTGGGTGTTCCCTCTCACAGCCGGGCACCTGCCTCCTGCTTCTTCAGCTCCCTTCTTCTCTTTTCTCACTTTTATCCTCTGCCTCTTTGCTCCCTCCTGCTGGAGTTTATGACCTTGGCTAATGAGACAAATATGGCTCCTCACATCCAGGGTGGGGAATTAAGCTCTGGTTATGGCCCAATTTAATTTTCATGATCTCTTGAACAAGTGAAGGAGTGCTTGGGAGGCAGACTGCTCTTGGCCTGATGCCGGCCCAGCCGGAGTCGGGGCAGCCGTTACCCAGCCTAGCTCATCACACTCCTGGTAGACATTTCAATTAGAATCATTACCCTTCCTTCATCACAGAGGCAGCCACCAGGCCTGGGTTTTACTCCCAGTTCTTCTACTTAGCAGGCAGCCTTGAATGAATCACATAAATTCTCTGAACCTTAATTTCTCCGCTTATAAAATGGGAATATCAATGATTCTTGCCTTAGATTTCATGTAGGAGTGTTAAAAATACATAGAATCAGGTAAATGAAAGTGATTTTAAAGGAATGTTAATTATGTTATTATTATTGCACATGTGTCCACATGTCCAGGTATGTGCAAATGCATGTGAAGGCAGGAGGAAAACCTTGTGTGTGGTCATCAGAAACTCGTACCAACTACTTTGAGACAGGGACTCTCATTGTCCTGGAGATCACTAATTGGGTCATATTGGTTGGTTATTGAAGTCCATGGATCTGTCTGTCCCTGCTGTCCCAGTGCTATACATGAGGATTGAACTGGACTCTCAGGCTTACAAGGCTTTACAGACAGAGCCACCTTCATTTATTTTTTTTCTGAGACAGGGTCTTCCTGTAGCCCCAGGTAGCCTGAAACTCACTATGTAGACCAGGCTGGCCTTGATCTCACAGAGATAGATTCACCTGGCCTTGCCTCCCAAATGCTGGGATTAAACACATTTGCCACCATGTAACCTACTTAATGAGATGTTTTCATGAAATGTTTTTGGGAGCATAATTGCTTTTCCTAGTTCGTCTGTAATTATCAGCAGTATAGAATGAGGACTCTGTTAAGACTTTAAGTAGTATAAGAAACATGAAATACCATATATCCTATATGTCGAGTGTTAATCCTAAAAAAGATTTTTATGATTTAAATTATAAAAATATTAATATAATTAGACTTTTATAGAAATAAGAGTTTCATACAAACTTGTCTTTTTTTTTAAATAAAATACTTTTACTGACATTTTGTGCATTTCTTTTTTTTTCTTTGTTTTTTTTTAATTTTTTTTTTATTTTTAAGGGATTCTACAATACAATGACACAGTTGTTTGCAGATAACAATGATGTTACTCAGTATGTCATACAATTAAGTAATTGGTGCATTTTGCAAGTATCTATGTCCAAATTTTGAACAACCCAAGGTTCCCATAGTCCAGTTGGAGAAGCTTGTATGCACAGGCATGTTGATCAATCAGGTGTCCAGACTATATT